>CABHPP010111823.1:0-50286 GCA_902168425.1 Peromyscus attwateri | reverse complement strand
CAAAAATACTAATAGTGAGTTCTTTGCATTGAGGATGCTTGATAGTTATATGAAGTTTCTGTCATTTTTAATCAACTTTCACACATTAGCATACTGCATCTGCATTAAAAGAAATGGAAGGTAGACACTATTATTATATCAGCACAGACATAAAGCCACCAGAACACACAAGAGGCTTGTGTAAGTCTTTCAGCTACACAGAGGTATCAAATAAAAGGGCTGGATTTGAGCACAACTTTCTGTCTTGAAAGGACATATCTTCAACCACTGTTCTAATAAATTTAAATTCAAATTATGTATATAATGGTAATAAAGTAATAAATAGTAGCTTTTGGCTCTTTAGAAATTCTTTATATTAGGCAGGAAAGTATAGATAGACAGTATAATGGTTGAACACATACATTTTCTTTGACACTAAGTCATATTTATTTCTGTAAAACTTGAGAAATTGTGCCTTTCTTTAAGAGTTGTTGTAAACACTGTAGGTAATTTGTATTACTAGTTCATCTTTGATACTTATAAGCAGGCAAGTGCTGTTTAAAGGCATTAGACATATTATCTCATTATTTCACATAGCTACCTTGCGAGGTATATGTAGCTGTAGCTCTATTTCAGACAGAAGGAACTGTTTCTTAGCAATATTAAGCCACATGTATGAGGTCACAGAAGGATCAAACACTAAGAGGAATTTGAACATGTTTCACCCTGGTTTGATTTGGAATCAATACTGCTGTAATTCTTCACTTTCTAAGTGCCTGACAAACACAATTAATCATTCTTTTCCCCATCTCGGGCTCCCCAAACTTCTCGTCTTCATATTCCTTGCCCCACTGCTCTTTATTTCAGGGATCTACATTTGAAAATCCCTTCTGTACTTCAAGTGAACTGGCAGAATATTAGCATCGACAGAAATAATATTCATGACAAATGTTGAACAATATAGAATGCATTTCATTTGTCCCATATCTGTAGCATTTTAGCTTTTAATAGTACTAATTATACTCATTGTATCTGAATTCCCTGAACATTCAATTCGAAACCCAATTAACAGTAGTAAGCAGTAAATGTTCTAGATGCTATTCTAGACATTTTTCAGTTATTGTCTTATTTAAATTACACATCAAGCATGGAAGAACTCCAAGCCTTGGTCTGGTTTTGATACTCCACAGAGTTCTCATGTGTACTAACCACTCAAAATAAACATAAAAAGCACTAGTTATTTTTGAGCTCAGTTACAGTGTTTTGGTTCTGCACATTTGGAAGGTTTGATACACACAGTGATGTTGTTTTAGTGGTTTTATATAAGCATGCTCCAAAGATAAAAGTTTATATTGCCAATATCAGAAAAAAAAATGTTATAATAGTGAAAGCATTTTTTTAAACCTTGGAATCAGGAACAGTGCACTACAAGCACCATCCACGGAATTTTAGAGTAATTTTTATTAGTGCACAAAAACTGATTGGGTATATGAAGAACAGAAGATATGGCTCAGTGGATAACAGGCTTGCCATGTAACTGGAAAGACCTGAATTTGAATCCCTAGAACTCAAGAAAGCCAGGTATGATGATGTATATCTGTAGTCACAGTATTTCCACCATGAAATGGGGATTAGAGACAAGAATGTCCCTGGAAACACACAGGTTAGCTAGCCTGGCACAGACAGCAGTGAACAGCAAAGGACACTGTCTACAACAGGGTAGGAGGTCAGGACTGTTATCTAAGGTTGTCTTCTGATGTTTACACACTTGCTGTGGCACAGGTATATGTGTGCATATATATACACACTCACACCATGTGCACAAAGAAAAAGACAAAAAATAAACAAACCTACAAAAGAAAAAACAATCTTGAGTTTTGTGCTTTTCAAAATAACTGTTGATTACAAAAGACAATACATAGGGAGGTGTGATTACTACAAATTAGAAATTTATTGATCCTGCTTATGGGAAATGGTTCCTCTGTGTTATACTGACTCACTGTTCACTGCAAGAAAAGTGATGTTTCATCATGGGGAAGATTTTAAACAATTAACAGGATGATTCACACATATCACCAACTAGCACGTGCTTCAAAGAAGAGCAATGGTGTGAATCCCTAGCCAAACTAGAGTGGGGCTTAAATCATAGCAGGAAAAAGAGGATGTGTGAGAGAGGGAAAGAAAGCCAGACTGAAAAGACATGCAGCAGATCTTATCTGCTGTTAAACCTATCTAAACTTTGGGTGCAGCTTCTCCAGTGTAGAAGTTCATGGAGATACCTAGGTTTAGATAAAACCATGCTAAACAAAGACCATAAACATAACAAATGAATCAAACATGGTAGCTTGAGTCAACTTTTCAGTATGAGAAAGAGCTTGTCATCTCTTCTACAAAAATTCTGAAGGATAAAATAGATTCCCATCAAGTTTGGCAAACTCTGGGAGGGGTTGACAGCCTCCTGCTGGCTGGCTTCCAGCTGATCAAATATCAGTAACTTGCTCAACTGCAAAGCCAAGTTCCCATCCTGTGTTCCAGTGGAGGGGTCATTTTGGCACCTTACAGTGTACAAAACAAATTTTCCTCTTCCCACTCCACTGGTACTTCATACAGTCAGAGACTAGCACCTCTAAAGGAGGTATCTTCTCAACTTATTTCACAATCATAAGCCTGTATTCTCATCGCAAATGTGGTAGTTCACCATGGCCTAACGGCCTCACTATCAGAGCTTATCTTTTCAGTCTTTACATGATCATTTGCAGCATAAAGATATCAACAGCTTTGAGAAGCAGGATAACCACTGATTTAGAGTGGCCTAATTCCTACTTCAAAAATGAATAGTTTTGTGATTAGTGTCAAAATAAAAAGAAATAGATCTCATTATAACATTCACACACACACACACACACACACACACACACACACACACACACCACTTGTTTATTCATCTTCCAGTCCTTCTATCCACCACTATACCTCTTGGTTCCCTTTCCCCTTATATGTGCACAAACATGGTTAAATTCAGATTCGAGTCATTTGGAAGAGCAAACATTCCATAACATTTCTCTTGTATCATCTTTCTGCTAAGGATAAATAAGGAAAATGTATTTGGGGAATAAACATTTGAGACTCAATTTTAGTACATGCAACTCCTGACTTCTTCTAAGAGAGAAATAAATAAAGTATGAGAACGAGAGAGCAAGGAATGTCAGAGAAAATATATTTTGCATGTCTGAATTATGTCTTTCAAGAACCCACATGATTTTTGCCTGCTCCTAAAACTTTCCATGTTTGGCATCCAGAGTCAACACTGTATTTGCTGTTGAAACCCCCACCAGCATCTAAAGGCACAAGACTCAAACAGTCACAATTATTCAAGACTAATAGGGAAGCCTCCTTTGGAAAGTGAAAGCCCCAAGCAGGCCTCTCTGAATCACAGGGCAAATCCTCTGAGATGCTCGGGCCCTCCTGCTGAAACTTCATCTTTCACTTCTGCCTTTGGGTCATTTCCAAACAGCAGGGCACCAGACAAGTTCTACCTTAGGAGGAGCCAAAGCTAAGTACAAGAGGATGGAGTTTCACCATGGCTCAAAGTGGTTTTACCTCTGAGACTTAACAGTAAGTCAGGACCTTGAAGTAATATGATCATTTGTTGTTTTAGCATATTAATAGCCCCACTGAGTTATCTTCTTATTTAAAATAATAATAATAAAGTAAAAGATAAGTGAGCCCATCATTCCTATGCCACTTTAGTATACTTTAAGATAAATATTTAATTATTGACTACTGTATTAATTCTTATCTAACCAATAAGTTTTGTGTTTAGGGTAGGCATTAGAGGAAAAAAATTTGAATGAAATTATTGGAATTCTGGTTGCAGTACTAATTCTCCTTTGCGAACCTTTCAGTGTTTGCTTTACATGCCCTTGTTGCTCAAATATTCTCATTATTGTTACTCGAATGGAGGTGAAAACCTTCAGGATTTTGAAAGTGAACTGACTTTGTCAGCACTATCTGCAGTTAGAACCAGATAAGTGGAGCATTGTCCTTATTTGCTGGTTTTATCACACAACTTGTTCTGCCCATTCTTCTGGACACAAAGAACAAATAGCAACAGAGTAATTTCTGGGATTTGGATGCGAGATAAGATTTCCATCTTGCTCTATTTTCAGACCTTTGCAAAGAGAGTTACCGAGAATCCCCGACCTGCTCAGCAGGATATGCTGCTGGGTTACTATCCACAGTCAGTGTTTATGTTCAGAAGGGAGTGAGCTCTCTAGCTAGCCTTGTTTCTTGGTTCATTCTTTGGAGAACAAGAGCAGAAATGGGTTTCATAATGGACACTTTATTGATTAAAAAAGAAAGACACTTATTGTCAACAGTAAATGTATGGCCTGTAATGAATTTACTTTTTCCTTTTCCATTAATATACAGAGTACAAATCAGCCATTCCAGATTTAACTGAGCCTCATGCTCCTGGCATCAGAAGACTATATACTGGCTCTGCTGCTGATGGTACTCCAAATCAAAGCTTGCTTCGTGACGCAAAGAAAATTGATTCTGCTTTGATTGGGAATTAATGCACCAATGATCTCTTCTACCATGCTGCTAGTTTTGGTATCTAATATAAATGGGAATGTTTCTTTAATCACTAATTAGCTTGACCAAATTAAAAATTAGACTTACAATAGATAGCATTACACAGAAAGTAGAAATAGTGATTCATAAATTACAGTATCAATCACTGCCTATATGTTACATAATTTTGTTGTTTTTGTGTGCATGTGGGTTGTTTTGTTTTCTTCACTTGTTTTGAGACAGGGCCTCACACTGAATATCCCTGGCTGACCTGGAACTCATTGCATAGACCAGTTGCAACACAAACATTTCCTTACTGATTCTTGTGTCATACCAAAAGATAATTTTACTCAATTTTTTTTCTTTCTCCCCTCCTCCTCCTCCTCCTCCTCCTCCTCCTCCTCCTCCTCCTCCCCCTTCCTCTTCTTTGATACTTTATCTTGTACTGAACTGGCAATAGAACTGAGGCATGAGGTCTCACTTAAGCTAGGTAAGCACTCTTCCACTGCGCTGCATCCACAACACCTCCAAATCCAGTTTCTGTTATACCTTTTCCAACCTGAATGTTAGAAGGTAAATTCACTATTAGGCTGCTAGACTAACACCATAACACACATCAACCTCACTTAAGTGGCTCTGTGAGTGATGCTCAACTTCTTTACCACTGCTAACATGAAAACTTAAGAATTCTTTCTGTTCATCATGGAGGTAACAATCCACGTTGCTTAAAAAAAATCACAAACAACAAAAAAATACTAAATATATTCTGACAAGCCACCAGGGTGACAGCATACACAACCCTTTTTGGTTTTCACATTGTTCTTTTTCATTGATGTATTTAGAATCTCAGATCATTATTTTCCTTCTCAAGATCATAGCAAAATCCTCCAGAGATAAGAGCACAATTACTTCATGTTCCATCAAATTCACAAACAAATAGAACCATAGATTAGAAGACTATTAAGATTTCTGAAACTTATCAACATGTCCCATAGAATTGAGTAGAGTTCTTTGACTGTGTAGAGTTGGCTCCAAAGTGTCTCACTGTGTGCTTCCTTTGGTTAATCATTAATATTTTCTGGAGCCCTAAAATCTCTGAGCATTTCTGCCAGACAGTAACCTATTCAGAAGAAAGAGCATGTATAATTTGACAAGGCCTTTCTTGATTACTTGGACTTAATCTTATATTGCTTTTTCGAGTAAATATAGATTCACTTCCTGTGACTCAGAAACACATTAGGAAATATTACAAAATCAAAAATATTGAATAATTATCATTTTATTATTGATCATGAAATATTTTTAAAGGTAAATTAGTATTAAAATAATACTCTAGGCTGAGGATGTAACTGAGTAGTGAGAGCTTGCCAAACATAAGTGAGTCTCTGGGTTCAAAGGTATCTTTTTTATCTTAAAAAAATGTAGCTCTTAGAGCATGAAGGAACTACAAATTTCTAACTGAGATGCCAGAAATGACTTCTGTAGTATTTTCAACTCTAGGATTCTACTAATATTATACATCTTAAGTTAAAAACTTAGGGATAAGTGGCCTACAAGAGCATGGACTACTGTAATAAAGAAAGTTAAGATATGAAGTATGGGTCTTCTCTTTATGTCTGGGAAACGTTAAGCGTGAATAATTGATCCTGATGACTAAAGTTGACTCTCCTTCCTCTTTTGCATGCTGTAATAAAAGAGTTTGAACACAGCACTATCCAGTATCTGTGAGTGTTTGCCTTGACGTCTACAAAAAGAAAATGCCATTGCGCTTCCTTGTATTCAACTGTTAAATCTACTTTGAAACTATAATTTAAGAAAAACAGCACATTATGGGAAAAATGTATTCGTTCTGACCAAGAACGGGTAACTGGAACATAATTTGCATTAAAACATATCAAGCTAAACTCCCTCATACCTGGTGTCTACCTAGCATATCCAGTCACCCTCATAATTACCACATTTCCAGTCCAATCCAGTGCTTGCAAGAGAAAGGAAACTACTACTTTGAAATTATAAAAAATAGAACTAGGAACCAATTCCACCTGAGGCACTGGAGTGGCCAATCATTACAATCCAAGACTTTATCAAAACCTGTGAAATCAGCTTTTCTGTGGAGGAATCTTGAGAGCTGTTTTTTGAAACTATCTAAACCATTATAACCCACACATACTCAATCAATTAACCTAATACCATGGTAACTCACCATGCCTGCTGAGCAAGATTTCATCATAGTTGCCATATGCCACTGCTCACAGGTTCCTTCAACATATTCTCATGGCATCTCTCCACCTTTTCTTAAACTTGACTTTGCAGAAGTGATTCAATAGCTTCATGTTTTCCTGGTTTCTTTAGCTATATCCACTGCATGCATCCTCCAACCAAATCATATTGATCGAGGGGACTTTGTCTCATTCATTTTTGCATCCGCTGTGCCAAAAGTCTACCACATACTTGGCTCCAATTAATATCAGCAAATAAATAAATAAATAAATGGAAGAAAGTAGAATCTGGCTATTTACTAATTACAAAATATATTTTTCTTTGGAGTAAACCATCAAGCTATGTTACAATCTTCTCCTAATAAGCTGAAGAACTATGGGGTAGGCAGTGTTAGTGGCAGTACCCAGAAGAATGTGTATAGTTCCTTATTATCAAAGGATTCAGACTCAAAAGTCAAGAGCCAATTACCCAAATTAACTTACTTTATCTTATTTCAGTACCTGATCGTGTTTGGCTCTTCATTATAACCTTGAGTATTACTCCTGAGGACATTCCTAGAAACTTGAAGTGAGTTTCCTACTCCACTGAACTCATTTCTCTTTGACAGCAGTCATCTTCAGATGATAGAACACAGCTGGTGTAAGGGGCCCTAATGTATGACTGCATCACAAGAACTTAGCAGAGAGCATGCCCCTAATATGGACATAATTCACTGCAATAGCCAATAACGTCACGTATGTGATGTGGGCTTTCTTCTGCTCTCTCATTTCATCCCCAATGTCTTATTTTACAGTCTCGATTGCCCTCGAAGTATCCTTCCTCCTATGCCTCTTTGAACTTCTTCTTGGGAGTTCCTCTTTCTCACCAACCACCACTGGATCCGGTCTTCCTGCTCACTGGTCTCAATCCATATCTCTGAAAGATAAGATGCCCTTCTGATTTTGGCTTCCTTCCTTCTTTTCTTTGAAAACCTTGTCATCCACACAGCCCTGGCTTGTATGCTGACCAAATATAATCCCTTGATCTTCTGCTGTGACCATTCTCAGACTCAGATAAGTTTGGTCATGGGTTTTCTTTCCATCTGGACCTCTAGCAGCAGCTGATAAAAATGAAACCACTCCATTACAAATGTGAGCTTTTGCTCTTGGCCCATTTTCACCACTCCAAAAAATGTAAATATTTATTTTTGTGATTTTTAATTATATGCATGCATTTATGTCTGTGTAGTGCTGTGAGCACATGAGTACAGGTACTCATGTAAGCCAGAGGCGTTGAATCCTCCTGCAGAGGGAGTTTATGGAGTTAACGGCCACCTGACTTGGTTGCTGGGAACTGAACTCCAGTTCTCTGTTAGGGCATTAGGCATTCTTAACAGCTGAGTCATCTCCCCAATCCCTAAAGTATAATTTTAATCATCCTCTTCTGAATGTATCCCTTTGTGAATCTCAAAATTCTCTCTAGGTCTATGTAAGTTTCCAAATTTTGGGTTTCTTATCTTTCTCTACTGAATGAAAATGCTGACAATTAATTGTTTAGTTCATTACTCTCATTACTTTAGATTGAAATTCATCCTTATTTTCTTGTTTTTAACACAGACTCCATTATTATTCAATCTTTATGAGCTCAATTTTAAGGTATATTCCACTAACAGCCGCCTTTCATCTAATCTAAATTCTCTACCAAGGCCAATTTCATGTCTCAACTAATTTCTCCTTAAAACATCTGCAGCTCTTTCCATAGACAACAAGCTAACAATTACATAATAATCTGATAAACAGAGAGTGTTTGTTCCAGTACCCTCACTCTACTATAGAGAGATCATGAACATATTTATTGAATAAATTATAACAACCACATTAATAAATTTGCATATTTAATGTATGAAAAGGACAATAGCGGAGGCTCCTGGGAATCATGAGTTCTATGTTCATCTCCTTCTACAGAGGACACATCTGACTAAGTAATGTGTGTCCTCTCTTATAAGGTTGGGTACTCTCATTTCTAATAAATACTCACAATTATTTCCCTTTGCTGATGGTGAATGTTGAGTGCTTGAGCAGAAATGTGGCAATGTCCAGGAAGGTTTATATTAACCTTAGTGCAAGATAGAAATCCAAAAAAGAAGGCCGGGCGGTGGTGGCGCACACCTTTAATCCCAGCACTTGGGAGGCAGAGGCAGGTGGATCTCTGTGAGTTCGAGGCCAGCCTGGTCTCCCAAGCGAATTCCAGGAAGGGCGCAAAGCTACACAGAGAAACCCTGTCTCGAAAAACCAAAAAAAAAAAAAAAAAAAAAAAAGAAATCCAAAAAAGCCCTGCAACTTTTCACAGTAAAGAAACATGAGAATGTAACTAATCACTGGTGATCAGCATCTTGTTAGTAAATAAGGTTAGTCAGCCATGTGATCTGCCAACACTTGAATTCATCCCAGAAGAAAAGCTCTAAAAAAATATCTTTCTGGACATTTGAAGATACTTTGTTGATCTTTCTATGACTTGCATGTAAATACTTCTTACTTTAATACATTCACATTCAAATACACATTATGCCCTGATCTACATCTTCAATTTAAATTATCTCTTTGTCTGTGTGCTTGTCTTTTAAAAATTTGTTTTCATTTTACAAGGAGATAAGAAACAATAGCAAGGAGACAATGATCAATGAACATTGAATATGTATCTGAAATTGTGAAACAATGAATGACATTTTTAAAAAGAAGAGCTAACTTCCTATTAGTAGTGATTCAGTTCAAGTAGTCAAAGTCATCAAAAAAGTGGTCAGTAAATATTAAATAATGATGCAACTTGTTCTGCCATTTTTAATCTGTTACATAGTTTTAATTAGATCAAACCTGAATGTTCCACACCACATCCCTGAATGGCTTACTCTTTTAAAATACTTTACACGTGTGCAGAAATGAGTGATTGACTGAGTGGACAGTCTTCTCCAGCATCCTCCATCCCTCTGAAGTGTAAGTTTCTGCATAACCTTGGAGTCACTAAAGGCAAGTTATGTGTGTGGGTGAATAGCTTTTCTTTTTTTTTTTTCTTTCTTTCTTTTTTTTTCTGTTTCTTTCCCAGAGACTGGTGAAATCACCCTGGCTCCAGAGCTTCACCCCCCTGCCCTAGCTAGAAAGGTCATCAGTAGCATGGAGTCGGTTTTGGAAATCTCCCAATCAGAAACAAATAACAGAGAGTCCTCTGGGGATCTGCTGGGACTATTACAGACCTTCCAGTGAACAGTTAAGCTTTGTACTGTGTCTCCTTGAGAAGCAGCTGTTTGTCTAACCTTTGAACTGACCGATACATTAATCTGAAGCATGATTTAGTTATGTGTGAGCTCCTGGGGATGCCATGAATTGCTGCTGGCTTGCTTATATTCTACCAGTCTCCACAATAATACATTTTGTACTTGCTTAAAAATAGTCATTTTCCCCTTCTCAGTTTAATGATGTACGGTTATTTGATGGGGGGCTGCCAGATACAGTTCTTACACTCCTAGTTTGATGCCTCTATCTCAGTTTATCTGTAATCCCATTATGAAGCTGCTACTTGCCATCTCTGGAGCCTGTTTTCACACCAAGTGGAAAGTTGGCCCCAAGGTTTGTTCAGGTAAGATGTATAGAGGAGCACACACATGTGATGCCCAACAATAGTGTAGTCTTCTGAGCAGAGGTCAGCACAAAAGCCATCCCTGTCACAAGCTGGAAGAAAGACAGCCTAGTTCATAATTCCTCTGTGAGAAATATTTTTGGCAATTCAACAGAAGGCCAGGAATCCCTAGCAATGGGGAAGATGGTGGGGCAAACACTGTGTAGCTGGAAAACAATCTCCTTCTTCCATGATCTAAAGAAACAAAGGGAAGCTTAAAGTCAGTAGAGCAAGAGACTGGAAAGGGAATTGCGCAGACTTAAAGAGAAAATATTAATTATTAACACATTGTAAGTTACTCAGAAATCGTGGAGATGCAAAGGTCTCAACGAATTATGAGTTTGTTTTGAAGAGAGAAAATTGTTTCTCTCCAGTGCACAAAACTGAGGCATGAGGGAATTCTGGTTTAGAAATACATAAAATACAACTGGCCATACGTACTGTGGAGTGATGGTCAGATTATCCCAGTGAGATCCAGGAGCTCTGGAGCAGTTGGCTAGGTAGAGCCACCAAAACTCCTTTACCCTGGTCATCCCTTAGATGTGCCTCATAGATTCCATTATTTTTAAGAGTTTATATATATATATATATATATATATATATATATATATATAAAGCCATCACACAATAAACAAAGGTGACTGAAACCATAAATCTCAAGAAATATGTCTGATTACTAAATAACTAAAAACCACACCGAAAAAAAGAATTCATGTTTCAAACATTAGAAAACTAATTTATGTGTGAGTTAGCAGTATGTAATTTAATTATGTCACCATGATCAGACACTCCACTTTACACCATAAATTTATATATATATATATGAATATTAATTTCTCAACTGTATCTTAATTTAAGAATTAGATGATGATAGACTTTCAACTGTGTGGGGTGAGGCAATCTTCGTCTGTAACTAGGTTCCTTCATCTATAACATTATGTGAGGGAGGACCAGAGAGTTTCTGAGATAAACTCTAGAAATGAAATGTCATGACTCTGATGGTACATGTATGGGTATATGACGTGAGTGTGTGTGTGTGTGTGTGTGTGTGTGTGTGTGTTAGCTGATACTGATAGTATTATTGGTCAGCATTATTTGTATTGTGTGCTCATGGATTTCATTGAGTTTTCTCATGCTTTTTTTTTTAGTTTTATTTTTATCAATTAATATTTCAATTGGCATAAAATATAACGGTTTGGGGGCTGGAGAGATGGATTAATGGTTAAGAGCCATGTGCTCTTGCACAGGATCCAGGTTTGGGTCCCAGAATCCACATGGCATGCAGCTCACAACCACCTACAACTCCAGTTCCAGGGGATCTGAAACTTTCTTTTGTCCTATGAGGCTCTTCTATGCTCACGATACACATAAACTCACACAGGCACACGTGTAAAAATAATAATGAAGAAATATTTTAAAAACAATGAGTCTTCATGGCTTTATTTTCACACATGCCCATCCATGTACCTTGCACAAAATCACCTTCACTATCTTCTCTTACTCCCTCCTTCTATTATCACTAATTTCTTCCTTCCTTCTATATATCCCTCCTCCTTTGGCTTATATGTCATATGTTTTATATTTATATACACATGTATATATGTGTATGTATGTACTAATATATTTATATATACATATATAATGTTTCTGTGCATGAAATTTAACATGTGATGTTTGTCTTTCTGACACTGGGTAATTTAGTTTACCATGGTGATCTCCAGGAATCCAGGAAACCATTTCCCTGCAAACAACATAAATTAGTTTCTATTATGACTGGATAAAGTTACATCAAGTGTATATACCACACATTTTTTTTTATCCAGTCATAGGTGGTTGGACTTCCAGACTGAATCTATATACGTCCATAGTGGGCAGTGCCACAACAATCACAGATGCACACTATATTTTCTTCCAATATTTCTTTCGTATAGTGCTGCTATATTCCCATTTTCCAGATAAGGAAGTTAATGTTGCATTGATATTTATATCTTAACTAAAATTACAGCTTTATTATGTTTCTGGGCATTTCATGTAATATTGCTAAATTTCTTTTTTCCAGATGAGGAAGTTCATGTTGCATTGATATTTGTGTCTTAACTACAATTTCAACTATATTGCTCCAGCTCATGTTTAGCTATATTTCCGCTAAAGTTCAGACACACCTGTTTAGGGGTGGTCGGTCCATCAAGAGCAATTAGTACTTAAAAAAATGCCCTGCCCTATACACTCATGGACCAATCTGATGGAGGTAATTCATCAGTTGAGGTTTTCTCTTCCCAGGAATGTCAAGATGACACACTCAATATCAGCTATCACAATTGCCACAAGTTTTTTTTTTTTGAGGATATATGAAAATTAATAGATAAATGCTATTAATGTTTTCACTTCAAATTTGAATTAACACATAATGTAAAATTCTATTAAAACATAATTTTCTCCAGGTACTCTGAAAATATTAGTGCAATTTTTTTTGCTGATGTTAAATGTGCCAATTATGCCATTGACATAATTATTGTGTTTTTAAAAGTAATCTTTTCCAAATTTTCAAGATTTTTGTCTTTGCCTTGGAAGTTTGACTTTCTGTATCTCCCAGGTGTGCTAGTTTATATTTAGCTTGTTTGAGGATCAGTGAATCTGTGTGTTCACTTTTTTTTAAGAAATAAAACTGTCTTTATTTATAGATATGATCATCTGTGTAAAAAATCTGAAGGAATTTTCAGAAAGTATTCTTAAATCTTTATGTTTATCTAGCAAGATGGGCATATCATTAATATACAAAAATGAATTGTAAGTCTATATACTAGCAATGAGAAGTCAATAATTGAGATTAAGAAAATAATACTATTTACAATAGCAATAAAATATTTGGGGCTTTTTAATTTTAGACCTGAAAAATTGGGAATTTTTGCTTAGAACAATCTTTCTAGCTTCTTCATTGAACTATGTTTATTGTTTAAGCAAATCTTTCCAGAAGAAATGTATTGACAGCATCTTTAAATTTGTTTACTGTTCTTATTCATACTTAATAGGTTACATTTTGTGAAGGTTCAGTTCTATTGAATACCCTAATATCTTCTTCCACATTAGTATATAGTATTTAAAGATATATCTTAATAAAAGTAATGATGTAATGATAAATTTAATGATATATACATATGAGATAGGATTTAAAGAGGGTATTTCTTGTGTATCACCCTTGTATGATGCATTATAATTTTTGTTTTCTTCACCTCTAAAACCAGAAAAGATTTCTCTTCCATTTTTTCATCATTGTATTGATGTGGATTTTTCTTACTTAAGCATGGTGTGCATTAAGATCCAGTATGTTCAATTTCTTACTTCTCAAGGTAGATTCTTTCTACTCAGGATGGGAAGATCACAATTTTATTTTCATTTCCAGGTGGATACACATACCAACAATGCTTGACTCTCCTCTATGGATGCAGTTTAGATATAGATCACCATGTGTCTAGAGAATAAGATTTTGATACAGCTTCTGAGTATTGCAGACCTTTATAATATGTATGATGCATGAAGTTACATTCAGAAAGTAAATGAACAGGAAATGACTCTGTGGTAAACAGAAAGAATAATCAATAGAAAAAATTAAAGGCAAAATGAATGAAGAAACTATTTTTTCTCCCCAGGTTTTAACTAGAGGGGGATGATTCATATCTCAGTCATCATTTATCCTCTTTCTATTAAGTGCTAGTTGTTTGGGGAAGCAAAATAAATCAAACTAATTGTATTTACAAGAAACCATCTTTCAGTTCATGAAGTCATATCAGGATCCTGGTTGTTTCTTTCACCCACTGATTTACTTCATCAATAATGCCGCTGACAGTAGATTGTCAACATTTGGAGTAATCTTGCCTCTTTGACTGCCATGTGTCAGTCTAGAGAGTAGACAACTGTTGTTGTTGTTATTGTTTTTTTTTTCTTTACAATTACTACTGATTAAAGGCATCCAAACGCTCCCTGGAGGAACATCTGTAATAAACTTAAGTCATTAAAACAGTAGTATGGCAAAAGAAACAAGGACATGGAGGGAGATTTATTGGTGTCTATGTTTGAGTGAAGATTCTGTCTTCAAAATGGAATCCTGAGGTCTACCTCAGTGTAAGTCATATGGATTCAGGATAAAACACTAAACCAAGTTCTCCTTCAATTCCTCATCTTTGAATCACATGCAAAATGACTCTTTTTAAGAAACTATATGTAGGATAATTTATTGCACACCCAAAGCTAACCAGGCTACATAACAAAATGACATTTATGAGAAAGCAAGTGAACACTAACAGATATTCTAGCTTGCTGACAGCTGAAGTTTGACTTAAAATGACAATGAGAGTTTAGGTGACATGCTTCAACCTACCATGGTGTGGTGAGAGCTATTCTACAGCTTCTCCTAAGTGACAAATGGAGACATAGCGCATCTCATTACAGGCTGACAGGGCCTCTGAGATTCTAAGAAACCCACACCTGGATCCTGACTTACGTCTGAGGCATCTAAGCCCAGACGGTTTGGAAGAGGTTCAGAGAGGACTAATCCCAACCATGACCCACACCACCCCCAATTAAAAAGGAACATTTAAAAAATGCAGCAATCCAACAACAACACTCTACCACACACACAAAACCACAGCGATTAAAGAAGGAAAGTTCTGGCTAGAGATAAAAGATAAAGCATGCGACTCACTACATGAAAATGTACCTCAGGGCCAACAACTGGTAGCTACAGGAAAGGCATGATCTGGCTCTACAAATATTTGAAAGCCACTTTGCCTGAGCAACAGAACAACGTTTTATGAGGTGTTACTAATAAGGGAAATGCATTTTTCTTCATTTTTTTTCTCATGGCATACACTAACAAACTTGGCACAGATAT
Organism: Peromyscus attwateri; assembly: GCA_902168425.1. NCBI lineage: Eukaryota > Metazoa > Chordata > Mammalia > Rodentia > Cricetidae > Peromyscus > Peromyscus attwateri. Next base: position 34,976 of record CABHPP010111823.1, on the reverse strand, counting down.
GGTGATGAACATTAGCAAGCATATTCATGTTTTCTCATCTGCAGCTACCATTGCATGTAAGAGGCCTCATTATCTGCTACTAAAAACAGGACCAAGGGAAATAATTTGTCACTACAATAACCTCATCTTAAACACAAATGTATACATTATATAAGCATATTATATATAGGACCATATAATTAATAGTTTTTATTCACTTATTTCTCTTTTATTTTTTAAAATAACCACTCATCTTTTGGGGCATGAGCCTTAGCCTTTAATGGCTAGACCATTTCTTCAGCCTTTTCATTACAATCTCTACAGTTTTTAGATTAGTGGAATAATGTCATAAAAACACATTTTATATGAATGTACTCTGCATCTCTTTTGGCTTTTTGGGGTTTTGTTTTGTTTTGTTTTGTTTTGTTTTGAGACAAGGTTTCTTCATGTAGTTTTGGTTCCTCTCCTGGATCTCTCTCAGTAAGTAGACCAGCCTCAAACTCATAGAGATCTGCCTGGCTCTGCCTCCCGAGTGTTGGGATTAAAAGCGAGCGCCTCCACTGCTCGGCTGCATCTTGAAAACTGAAATGACAGTCATCTTTTTCCATCTTATGCTTTTGGTTTATATACACTAAATTCCAGCTGTGTGCTGATCAGTGTGCTAAGATTTAGTGACATGAAATCAGGAAGATTTAAACCTCATCAGGAAGATTATTCCTCGTCTTTGATTACTTTCCATCACAGAGGGGAGATAATTTTTATGGCAGTTACTGACTTTGATGATCTAAAACAGCAGTTCTCAACCTTCCTAATGCTGCAACCCTTCGATACAGTTCCTCATGTCGTGGTGACCCCAACCATAAAATTATTTTCATTGATACTTCATAGCTGTACCTTCAAAGCCACTGTTATGAACCATAGTATAAATATCTTTGTTTCCTGAAGGTCTTAGGTGACCTCTGTGAAAGGGTCCTTAAACCTGAGGGGTTGGGACCCACAGGTAGAGAACCACTGATCTAAATGCTCTGACAGAAATATATACAAGGAAAATGGAGATGGAGGGAAATGTGTAGTCTTATTAAATAAGAAACACCGAGCCAAATGCAGAGTTAAAAACCCCAGAGGTCAGAGCAGTAGCTAAGAGCTGATACTAAAAACTCTTTCTTACTCTTCACTGCCACTGCCATCCTTCCCCTCTGAAAGAGACCTACTTCCTGTGTATCTGTCTTTTTATTGACTTTCTGTTCTGCCTTCTCATTGGTTGTAAACCCAACCACATGACCTCCTCCTCCTTGTCACTGCCTGTCTATACAGACCTCCAGGTCTTCTATGGTTGGTATTGATTAAAGGAGTGTGTCTCCATGCTGGCTGTGTCCTTGAAAACACAAAGATCTGCCTGTCATATGAACGGGATTAAAGGTGTGTGCCACCACCTCCTGGCTTCTGCTATGGCTTGCTATTAGCTCTGACCCCCAGGCAACTTTATTTATTAACATACAAATAAAATCACATTTCATTACAAATAAAATATCACCATAGAAATGCATTTCTTAAGAATTACCTCTTGAGCTGGGTGGCACATGCCTTTAATCATAGTACTCGGGAGGCAGAGCCAGGTAGATGTCAGTGAGTTCAAGGCCAGCCTGGTCTACAGAGCGAGATCCAGGACAGGGACCAAAACTACACAGAGAAACCCTGTCTGGGGGAAAAAAAATAAAAATAAAAATAAATAAATAAATATATAAGAATAAGATAAAAGAATTACTCTTTCATATTTTAACAATGATATTGTCAGTTGAAACTATAAATCACCATGGAACATACACATACATCTCTATATATGTTATCTACATATATATGTTATATTACCTATATTTCTGGATACTCAGGAGAGGTACACGGCTTTAATTTTTTTTTTTCATTATTTCAGATGCACAAAATGGTGAGGTAGGTTAGGGCACTTTCCCACCAGCCTGACAATCTGAGTTCAGCATGTGACACCCACAGGCAGAAGGAAAGAATTGACACTCCTCATGTTATTCTCTGACCTCAGAACATGTGTTCCACATGTGCCCCCACATGAACACACATACAGCATTTTAGCATGAATCTTAAATGGTCTTATTAATAAAATCAAACCTGAGGCCAGTTCTTGGGGTGAATGCTGGAAGATCAGAGAAGCAGAACAAGCCACAGCTAACCTCACCTGGCCAATTCCTCAGCTGATCCTGTTTCCTCAGACTGGAAGCCTCTGAGTCCTCATCCAGAATGAATCTCAGCTGAAATGCTGCTCAAAGCCTAAAATCTTAACCAGCCAAAAGCTTCTAGTTTCTGGTCTTCACGCCTTATATACCTTTCTGCTTTCTGCCATCACTCCCTGGGATTAAAGGCTCACTTCTTGGGATTAAAGGTGTGTGCCACCATGCCTGGCTGTTTCCAATGAGGCCTTGAACTCACAGAGATCCAGAGGGATTTCTGCCTCTGGAATGCTAGGATTAAAGGTGTGAGTGCCACCATTTTCTAGCCTCTGTATCTAGTGGCTGTTCTGTTCTTTGACCCCAGATAAGTTTATTAGAGTGCACAATATTTTGGGGAACACAATACCACCACACAGCATATATGCAAACACAAACTGAGTAACTAAATGTAACATAATTTTTAATTAAATGAAATCTTCATGGAGACACATTCATGCCAATCTGTTACTATTGAGATTTGGGAGAGGAGTGAGTATTTATAATCCTCCCTCTGAAGCATTAAATTCGGGTTATACTGGTGCTCACTTTGAAGATTGACATTTATTTGCTGTATAAGATAATTGCAAAAGTTTGCAGAGTGAGATACCTGTTCTTTCCATTATGTTTAACAAATACTCACAGGCACATATACTTATACCCCACACATGTAAGATTTTTGTGGGAGTTACAGGTTTTTATTGAAGGTTGAAGGGATGTCTGATAGTACCATTAAGATTATTACCTTCCCCGGTCCCATCATCCAATAGAGTAAGCTTTCTACAGGCCCAGTATTTTCCAGTCTTGCTTATTCTCATGGGCAAGACTAGCAGTGTTATAGCTAGGTTTTCCATTGCTGTGAAGAGACACCATGTCCATGGCAGCTATTACAGAGGAAAAGATTAAATTAGGACTGGCTTACAATTCAGAGATTTAGTCTATTGTCATCATGGCAGGAAGCATGGCAACACACAGGCAGACATGGTGCTGGAGAGGTAGCTGAAAGTTTTACATCCAGATCCAAAGGCAGCAGGAAGAGAGAGTAAGCCTGGTTTGAGCTTCTGAAACCTCAAAGCCCATGCTTCAGTGAAACACTTCCTCCATCAAGGCATATCTACTCCAACAGGGCCACACCTCCAATAATGTCACTCTCTGAGTCTATGGGGGCCAATTTCATTCAAAGCACCACAAGCAACAAGCTTACAATAATTTCTAAATCTATCTTTTAAGTTGTTCAGACTAGCCAGTGAGTCTTCCTGATTCATCTCTGTTCATACTTTCTATTTTCATCCATTGGAGTCATTTGCTAAAGCACTATTTATATCCACTTTAACTGTGAATCTTCCTCCTTCTTTAACAGCTTCTCACAGGTGAATTGCAGCTATCTACTTAGCTAGCAGCTTGCTAGTAAGGTCTAGATTTTAAAAGCATTATGTTTTTTGTTGTTTGTTTGTTTTTTGTTTTGTTTTGTTTTTTATATTACAAATGAAAAATTTATTAAATTAAAAAATAATAAAACAGTCACAAGCTACCAGAAGTACCAATTTTTGTTAAAAAAAAAATACCATTATTCAAGTATAAACAAAAATTTACTAAGACCTTGGTTCATATTTTTCTAAATTTCTTTCAAATATCACTTGGAAAGACTTCTTCTCTCACTTCCATATTCAATCCTTAGGAGTGCACTGTTTCATCTGAGATATATGAGGAAAATAGAGCTTTATAGAGTTGAATAAGGAAGATGTAGTTTAATAAGCAATCCAATAATTCTAAATATTTTTTGATACCACATCAAAACTTGGGATATCTGTTTTAAATTTCAGTGAAAGCCAGGCGGTGGTGGCACATGCGTTTAATCCCAGTACTCGGGAGGCAGAGGCAGGCAGATCTCTGTGAGTTCGAGGCCAGCCTGGTCTCCAAATCGAGTTCCAGGAAAGGCGCAAAGCTACACAGAGAAACCCTGTCTTGAAAAACCAAAAAAAAATTAAAAAATAAAAATAAAAATAAATTTCAGTGAAAGTAGCTTCTTAAGTTTTACTTGCTGTGTGAAATCCAAATTCTCCCAATGAATTTTTCTTATATGTTATGCTAAAATCTGTAGGTTGCCTTATGCTTTAGAGAGTTCTCGTGTATCATTTTGTAAAATTGGACATTGATCGTTTCTTTTTTTTAATTTTATTTTTCTTTATTAAGAAATTTTCTACTCCTCATGCTATCCACAGACTCTCCCTCCTCCCTCCTCCCACCCCCCAGACCTCTTTCCCAAGCCACCCCGCATTCCCACATCCCCCAAATCGAGGTCTCCCATGGGGAATCAGCAGAGCCCAGTTCACTGAGCCTAGGCAGATCCAAGCCCCTTCCCACTGCACCAAGACTGTGCAAGGTGTCACACCACAGGCACCGGATTCCCAGAAGCCTGCCCATTATGTTTTAACTGTGAAGATGAGGTAGGGGTTAGTACTATGAAATGCTTTTTGAGGATCTGCATTTGGCGGGAAAAGTATGGTGGGGAGATGTGTTCCCTCATGAATTGTAAGCTGTTGCTTTTCAGTTGAGGCAATTTTGTTGCTCATTCTCAGAGAATTAATGAAGGTAGAGACTTTTTTTAAATTATCATGGGGTTGGAGGATTGCTAGAGACATCTACTGGGTAGAAAAATGCTCATAAAGATACTGCAATGCAAGGGATAGTCCCCCACAAAGCAAAATTTTAGTATCATTAGACATGAGAAAGGCTGGCTTATCTGACTCACAAGAGGAGCTCTTGAATTAGCACACACTAGTTGAAACAAAATGACTGTCGTTTTAAAATCTGTCTTTATCAGTGAGAGATATGGGTAGGCAGGCAGGTCTATAAATTCATTACTTAAGAGGATGGCATGAACATTCCCTAGTAAAAACACCCAGAACACAGAGCCAGGGGTAGAGGGATCAATCTGATTTCAGCATAAAGAGAATTTCTTTGTGTAGGGTTGAGGACTAATGGTCTTTACCACATCCACTTTAGCATACATTTAGCTGTCATTGTTCAAAGAATCCTGAGAGTGAAAGAAATACTCTTCCCCAGGAAAGAGCACACCAGTTGGTTATCAAACACCAAATGGTCAGCCCTGAAAACATACATACAAGGAACATTATATAATCTGAGAAGGTTATATTTCAGAATATGTGTATACAAATACACATCTACTCATGCAATAACAATTAATAAAAAAGGGTCATGCATTTGAAAGAGAAAATGAAGGCATATATGGGTGGAATCAGAATGAGGAAAGGGAAAGGAAAATGATGTAATTATATTACAATCTCAAAAATGTTTAACTTAATAAAAATAATTATTTTGCTGTACTTTCTTATAGCTGAGGATACAAAGAAATAAACACACACCTGGCTGATCAGTTCCTACCAATATATAGTTAACTATGTGACACTAAGTTCCTTAAAGTATATTTGGTTACATAACTACACCATTAAGCCTCATTCATGTGCTTATATCTCTAAAATTTTATTAACTCAACAAATCTGTAGACACAATTATTTCCATCTCTAGCTTTCCAGTGATAAATCCAATGACAACCGTTAACATTGATTTTATGTGATCAACAGTAATTTGATGATTTTTCTGTTTTTTAAACATTCAGTGTAAGAAGCAGATGCAGCTCTCATAGTCATCCAATCTGTGTTTCAGTGTCTTCTGTCACCTAGGCTGTGCTCACAACACATTAACCTATACTCTACTTTATCATCTTCAATGCAAATGTAACCTGCTGGGTCAACAGGTAAGTCATGAAGATTTGAGAGCTGAAATTTTTTTTCTACTTTATACTGTCTAGAAATTTCATCCTATAGGTTTCTCCATTACTCTTGCTTGTTCCTGAATGGTGATCTTTTACTTCTGAATAATAACCAGAGCTATTTTCTTTCTAAGGCAAAATAACGATTTTGTATGTATGAACAGCCAGGGTTGTTACACAGAGAAACCCTGTTTCAAAAAAATGAAAAAAAAATGTATAATATTTTCTAAACCATAGTTTCTCATCTGTAATCTTGCTAGAAGCTAATGGAAGAGCTGGAGTCTGCTTATAGTCTTGCTGTAGTAAATTCCAAGGTAAAGATACGCAATTTTTAATATTCTTTATGATACTATTTATCAAAATTTTTTTCTTAATTTTCAAAAGGATATACCAAGTATTTTTTTGGGAATACATTGTATGTCAGTAATGTACTAAAAGTTACTCATTTTATAACTATTATCATAATTAAAGTTCCACATTTTATATAGAAAAAAATAGTCTCTGCACTTACTTTTTACATGCAGTTTTAAAAAATGTTTGAAATACAGCATGACTTAGGAAAGAAAAATAATGGAAATTTTGTTTTTTTCTCATTATTTTCATTAGTGTAGTTTTGAAATTGTTTTTGAATATGTTAATTATTTCTCTGATATTTTAAATGCTTGAAGCCCAAAGCACATAAATGATATTTGAATGTAATGAGGTTTTGCTCTCTGGAATGTAGTCCTTGCTATAAAAGCATAAATGATACTAACAGTGAATTGAATATGTTAATAATTATTCAATATGGTTAATTCTAAGTTTAATAATTAACATAAAATTACACAAAGAAACATTTGATCATGTGTAATATGTATATTCTAAAATGACATTGCATGCTCAGTCTAGAGGAAGTTAATGAGTGCCCATTTAAAATCCCTACTATTTACAGTTATGCTTATTAGTATATAATAATTAATAAACAGTTGGTGATAAGAAAATAGAGTATGTAAATAGTCCTGTATATGTAAGCCCCCAGTGGTGATAGTTTCTTTGGATAAATTATTCACATGTGTCATGTTTTTAGGAGGCTAAGCTTAGTATATCTATTTTAGTCACCAGAATTAACTTTATAGAATGCATTCTGGACAGCAATTTTCCATTAATTGAAATGAACACATTTTTTTCTCTTTGAGTTCAAGAGAATACAAACAATAATATATCACCTGCGTGTAGGGGGAAACCATTTTCTCTGCCATTGTCTAGCTTTATTAATTTAGTGTCTCTTTTGTTGTAATTCTGGCATGTAATTCATGGCAATAAACCAGTGTTTGCTTTTCATTGAATATTCAAGAGAAAGAATAGACTAAAGACACCTTACCACACAGGACCAGTAAGCTGTCATATTCAACAACTTTCAGATCTTAGTGGGCTCCTATTATAGAAGAAAATTTTAACCCAAAAGCTAATAAAATGGTTGATTGTTAGAGACATTGTTTTTCAGAACCTCAAATTCATCTAAGACCAAACAGATTTTAGGAGGCAGGCCAGAAAATGGAAAAAGTAACTTCTTCCCACATGCCCATGAGCAGAATCCAGCCACCTCTCTCACAAAGCATGGAAGTGAGTAGGGAATGAACGCGAGTTGCTGAACTGTAGTGTTCTCAGCCACATCCTTATTAAAGTACAATTATTTCTCATTTACTTTCAGTTATAATTCTATGATCAAGTTATCTACCAAATCTTTTCTCTCTTCTGTCTTCCCCTTCTCCACTCCTTTCTGGTCACCATGTTGTGAACAGCTTTCTCCACCATTTTCCTTATCACGTGGTTCTGCCTTACCCTGGGCCAGAAACAAGGGAACCAAGTGATTGGACATAGAAACTTCTGAACCTGTGATCCAAAATAAATCTTTGTTCTTTAGGTTGACTTCTGTAGGCATTTTGTCACAGTGATGGGTTATGTCTATCCTCTGATGTTTATAAATTCTATGTAACAGGAAGCATGGGTTTTTAATCATTTATTATGTCATATAAATGTCACACAACTTCTATTAAGACATTAGCATAAGCCTTATCCTTTCTGACACAAATTACACATATTATATTAAATATTGCTCTTACATGTCTGGCAATTTTAGTGTCTTTGACTGAACTTGTTGAATTCTTTTTATTATTTTTTGGCATATTATTTTTGGCATAGGTATAAAAGTTGTTATGTTTCTAAATATGGGAACTGATAAAATTCAATAATTTTACTATAGAGTCAAAGGTTGAGGATTTTTCATTTGTTCTGCAATCCTGAAATAATAAGAGGCAAAAATTACTTTGTGTTCATCATCTCTGTGTGATTGAGATACACTTACTACTTCAGATTTTAGTAGGTACATAATACATTTTCTAATTAACTCTCCTGATAAGTAATACTGTATATCATAGTTCTATCCCAGTCAGATATTTTTAGAGAATTAATTATATTAGTACTAGAAATGTAGAAAAAATTTCCTAGCCTCAATATTATTGAGCTTGGTTGTACACATTGCCTTTGCAAATGAAATAAGTGTTTCATTCAACTTCTGTTTAGTAGTTGCTGGATTGCTGAACTCATACAACAGGAATGTCAGATCCTTCCATGCTTGATTCTAGAACTTTAGCAACAGGTCTTTACCGACAGTGAACTAGTCTGGCACAGGGAGATCCACTTCTGACATTTGTGCTGACTAATGTAGACCTTTCCTCTAGGTTAATTGCTGTCCTACTTCCTTCCAGCACATTAAGCATTAGCAGTATATGGCAGGTCATCAACCTAAGGATACATGTAGCCAGTGCCACTGTCTGTAATCTTTTAAATATACATACTATCTGTGTTTCACCCAGTGAGGCTTCAAAACTGAGTTCAGAGATGACATCCTTTAGATTGTAACTCACTGGGGACTGCCTACCCTGTCTGGTTACATGGAAGATGTCATTGTATAGCGATCTCTCATGAGATATAATTATTTATTATATATCAGTGGATATGGTGAATGGTATTTGACCATTAAACTGCAAAAAAAATATAGTGCATTTCACCCATGAGTGAAGATTTCTTAACCTCTCTGAACTGAATTTTATATATTTTACACCAGACAGAGGTCCCTTCTGTTTTGTAGTAAAAACAGATGCCTCTTTTTGGTCTGTTAGAAACTTTTTTATTTAAGTCTCTGCCGTGCTTCTGTGGCCTCCTGACAAAGCTGTTTGCATCTTCTAACATCCTTCTTGGAAACTTCCACATTAATTTCTGGCCCACTCTCGCCCTGTCAGATTCCATTTGTTAAAACTCCCATGAGGTTCTGCCTTCTGCCTGTAGGTTGATCTACTCTTCCAAAAATGCACATATAAATCACTTTGGGCTTGAAGAATGAGTGTGATAAGCTTTTTATCTTAGGTTACCTGATCACACAAATGGTAACTGAGCCAGAAGGAGAGGAAATGTCACTGTTGGAAGAGGAAAGAATTGATACTGTGCTTAGTCAAAAGTGAAGGGAATTCAAAAGAGAAAAACCACAGAGTGGTTGCTGCTAAAAGGAAGCTTGTGCATTTTTGCCCATTCAGCTCCCAGACTAAAACTCTCCAAAAGAGTCAAAGCACAAACTGTGTTATCACATTGGAAGAAAATAATGCTGAACTTCTGTTTTCCAAGTCCGTAAGTTGGACACAACAGAAGCACTCCAAAAATTTGTCTTTGGACAATTATTTTTATTAAAATTGTTCTTGGGGCTGGAGAGAGGGCTCTGTGGTTAAGAGAAGATATTGCTCTTGCAGAACATTCAGGTTCAATTTTCAGAAACTGCATGGTGGCTCATAACCATCAGTAAATACTGTCATAGCTCCAGGAGATCCAACAGGCACACATATGATGAAGTATAAGAGCTGATCAGAATGCACAAAGGAGTTATGTGTGTTATATATAATTTGAGAACCTGCACATGACAAAGTTCTTCAAGACCAAGTAAAGGTCCTCTCTTCTCCAATGAGCAAATTGTCTATTATTAAACATCTGGGAGAGGTAAGGATCAAGAGTCTTTGATAATTCAGCAGTGACTTTCTTCTGCAGAAGAAATTTGCAGTAGCAAACTCACCCATTTATGACAGTGCAAATTCCTCAGGCCTTTCTAGAACAATAAATTCTGATTCATGAGATCCCAACATGAGATCACCTCTCTCTTCAACCTAACAGCCTCAAAATTCAGATCCATACACCTTTTCCAGTTTACTGCAATTAATAGACAGGTTCCACCAGGACCCTTACAGAATATGTTATTTCTTCCTGGAGTAGAACCCTGACTTCTCTATTGAGGTAATGTTGAAAACTGATTTTGGTTATGATCTGTGAGCAGCATGAGGGTCAGAATTATTTCCTGAGAGTATGATTATAGTGAGACACCTGCCTTGGGTGAGACCATCACATAGTTTTGAGTGAAAAATTGTGAACATATATTCAATGAAAATACATGAAGACTGACATTTGAGAGTTGTGTACTTTAGGTTCTCCTCTCTCTCTCTCTCTCTCTCTCTCTCTCTCTCTCTCTCTCTCTCTCTGTCTCCATACATATATATATATATATACATATATATGTATGTATGTGTGTCTTTATGGGTCTGTGTGATGTATGGATGTGTGTATATACATGTATGTGCATGCTCATTTAATTATATATAATTAAATATATATGAGATCATATATATGAGATCATTTAGTGCAATAAATATATATGAAATCACACACACACACATATATATATATATATATATATATATAAATCATTTAATGAAAAAAATTCCATTGTGTATGTTCTGGATGCATCTGCCTATTTTGATGTTAGACTAATCTCATTTTTATCTAGATAACTATATAAAACCATAGTTAGTACGGTAACATTTAAACAAATGGATAGAGTTCATAAAAAAAAAAAACAACAACTATGTGTTATTTCACCTGCTTCAAACTTTTGAAGGTTAGGACTCAATATTTTGACCCTTCTCAATAATTCCCAAAGATAATTTCTCCAGCTATTCTGAGTTCTTATTTTCTGCTTTGTAAAATGACATATCTGGGAAATATCCAAAGCTTGCTCTTATATAATGAACAAAGCTAGTCCACGTTCAGAACTGCAGGGACATATCCAAAGCTTGCTCTTCTGTAATGAATAAAGCTAGTTCACGTTCAGAACTGCAGGGACATAGCCAAAGCTTGCTCTTCTGTAATGAACAAAGCTAGTTCACGTTCAGAACTGCAGGGACATAGCAGGCAGAGAGAGCTGCATTTGAATTTTTTCACTGTTTCAGAAATGTTGAAAAATGCAAAAAGATTAATTATAAATGAAAATAATATTCTTTTTATTTCATTTACATGTTGTTTTTCAGGATAGCATGTGTTCATGTGCACATGCTTTTAATTCCACTGGTCTGAGAATAAGACCATTACCACAATTTAATGCCAAATTTGAAGCAAGATTTCATGACATACTGGCCAGGCTGATGGACTCTCTGGTAAGGTCCATCTCTTCTGGGTTTCCAGAAGATGGCCCTGAGTCACATTTTGCAGAGGCTTTAATAGGCAAAACCCATAATTCACCACATTTACCATCAGGTCCAATCAGGGGCATACTTTCTGCCTGTGTACCTCCCATACATCCATTCAGGGGCAGGCACACATACATAGCGATGTAGTTTGCGCCCACATGTGATCAAGCAGATGTGACCATTGGTGCAGATGGGTTAAACAAACGTGGGACAAACAGGAACTTACTCTTAACTGCACACAGAATTCTTAACCTGCAAGGTAGATTTTTCCTGTTTTCATCGCACAATCTATGTGGATGATATTAGCGTGTCCCTAAATTCCCAAATTAGAATGATTAGCAAATGTAATGCAAAGTGTATCCTAGGAAGAATAGTGGGACAGCTGGATAGATTCAAGCTTTTATCTTTAATCACACTAGAGGAATTGGCTAAATTAGCCTTGTTTTACAAAGTCCTGTGCTTACGTATTGCAAAACCAAGAAAGGGTCAGAAGGAAGTTAGAGGAACTAATATGGTCTATTCAGAGCAACGGGGAAGAGTAACAGGACTAAAGTGAAGAATAGCAATCATGCTGTGAGGCACACTCAAAATTAACAAGGGTTAAGGCTAAACATCCTGGTTCATTGCAGGAAAAGAAGCCTTAGCCTGGTTCAACTCACCTACAAACAAAAAAGTCTTGTACTCAAATCCTACCCTTAAAAGGAGCAATTTACAAATTCAAGACAAAACAAAACAACAACAAAAACAAAAAAACAAAACAAAACAACAACAGCAAAAAACAACCTCACCAAAATTAGAAGTGGTAATTCTTTTTTTTTTCCTTAGCTTACCCAAGCTGTAAAAGCTAAAACTTGTGTAGTATAGTGGTTTGAATAAGAACGCCCCCCCCCCCATAGTCTCATATATTTGAATGCTTAGTCAATAGGAAGTGACACTATTTGACAGGATTAGAAGTTGTGGCCTTGCTGGAGTAGGCATGGTTTTGTTGAAGGAAATGTGTTTCCGGGGGGTAGGCTTTGAGGTTTCAAAAAACCAAAGCAAGCCCAGGGCCATCTCTCTTTCCTATCCTGCGGACCAGGATGTAGCTGTCAGCTGCTTCTCCAGCACCATGCCTGGCATCATGCTTCCTGCCAAGATGGTAACAGACTGACCCTCTGAAACTGTAAGCAAGCTCCAATTAATTGCTTTCTTTCATAAGAGGTGTCATGGTGTCTCTTCACAGCAATAGGAGAGTGACTAAGACACATACTGTTTTCTGGCACCCTGAAAGCAAATCATAGCTGCATTCTAAATATTTATACTTAAACCCACATACAATTGTAATTCTCATCTCTCATCAAAGAAATGTATCTTTCCAACCAATGGAGACCAGCATAGAAAACTGAATCCAGTCAAATGCAGAAAATAAGAAATCATGTGGTGTCTAGCCTCAACTGATATATTCAAACAGAGTTCCAGCATCTAAGGCTCAGGGGTCACTGCAGAAGAAAAGGGCATGGTTGTAAGATCCAGAAGAATAGAAAGTTTGCTGTGAGACTGTGTCTCCCAGAAATGTCAGAGAGACTACATTCATGAGATCTCACCAACATGGCTGTCTGAACAATGACAACAACAGTGGAAAGGCTGGCTGGACAGGAAGCATAGTAAAAGGGTCTAAATCCTAGAAGGATTCCAGGCACCCCCTGATTGATAAGAGCAGGAGAAATAATCATTCCCAATGGTCTTATCCAATAACAAGTAGTCAACTCTGAGAGAACATAAACATGCAAGGAACATTATATATACTGAACAGAACCAGTTGCATTTATGTATTTAGGGGTGTATGTGTGTGTGTGTGCATGTGTGCATGTGTATGACAATAATTAAAGCAAAAGAGGTCATGATTTTGAGAGAGAGCAAGGGATGATAGTCATTGGAAGGAAGAAAGGGAAAGAGAAATTGATGTAATTATACTATCATTTCAAAAATGAAAAAATATTAATAAGCTAAATTATATGCATACTAAGCCAATTTAATAGTCTTGATTGCAGAATTGTCATTAGGACACTCCCAATTTAGCTAAGTAAATACCAGACTCTTAGGTGAAATTAAAATATAGCACTCATGAGTTAGTTGTGGTAGAATAGATAACTGAGCTGCATTTATCACACATTCTCTTCTCCCTAAGGATTTAACAAGATAAGATAGTTGTTTTAAAAGAGGTAGGTAGCACTCTGTTCCTATGCTTCTTCACAAGAGAGCCTAGCATTTGCTTAAAATTAATCCATGACCAAAATTGTATGTCTAATGTCTAAGCCTTGAACACAGCAAGGAAGACAATGAAAATACTCAGTATTGGCTATTGTCATACTACTGTTTATTGTCCTTATTAGATGGTCACTGACTTCTAAAATAATGGAAACACTTTAGGGTATAGAAAGGTGTATATAAGGCAAGGTCAAAATCCAAGTACAGAGCACTCTTAGTTTTGGTCTCAAGTGAAAACAGAAAAGTTGTAAACACAACTGATATTTGTGTTGATCTCCAGAAGAATTCAGCCATTGTCTTTTCCTCTGCATTGGCTGGCCTAATGATTAGACTCCCTTCCTGTCCTGTCTCTTACCTAGGAAGAAGCCCCCACTGGCATTTTTCCCAAGAGCCTTCTAGTTCCTGTGTATTTCCTCTGTGTGTGCCTCACAATGGTAGCTTTAGGAGACAATGACTCAGCTTTGCAATCTCATGCTTTTGTGACTCAAATAATGAGAGTTTCAGTTAAAGGTGGTTTGGTGTCATTGTAGTAAGAAAGCTAACATGACACTTTTGTTTAGGGCTGGCCTCCCAAAAGGGAACATATGAATTGAGTTATTGTTATGCCAGTATGAAATACCCCAGCTTTCTAGTAGAACATAATTAAATGTAGCTTCTTGAGTTCATGTAGTCAGCATCTGCCAGGTTCCTATGATGAATAATGGATCACAAAGTCATAGAGGGAGAGTAGAAATTTTTATGGATAACAAAATTTGGCTGCCAAAGGCATCAGACCCACTATTATATCTCTGGAGACAGAAGCCCTGCTATCAACTTGGTCAGAATTTCTATGATCAAATCAGAAAGCTGTAAACACTCCCAACATTGTGATGAGAGACAGTCCACACAGAAAAGGCATAGAATATTGTGTGATTGTCTAATTTCCTTCCTTATCATCCAGTCTGGATAATGGCTTGTTATCAATCATAATGGAGTTCCCAAACCATTTGTTATTCAATTTTGAATAATTTATTTAAATTATCCTCAACTTTTGTCTTAAGTTTGCACATTAGCAATTGCAAAGTGATTATAGTTCCTTCCCAGAAAGGAAAGAGAAATCATTTTAATAACTTAGACAACTGTGGCTTAAGATATATTTATTTTTTTATTAAAATGAGGTTTTAATATTGTAAGAGTATAGCTAGATATAAGCACTACTATTTTTCTTTTAGTCAGAATAGTAAATAACCTATTTAAATAGGAAATAATCTATTTAATCTCTTGTCTGCTCATTTGATTTTTATTTTTAACTAACTTGTCTGAGAGATATTATAATGCAATCCAGGTGTTTCAATAGCTATAATGTAGACCATGTGTCTGACAAGTCACCGTGGGGTAAACAGACTAGTGTTGTAGATAGTGAATGACTATCATGATCTATAACAGGCAAGAATGTATGTGGATGAGGAATGAGACCTTAGACATGGAGATGAGACTGTCATTTAGCAGACATACTTATCAGTCAATTTTATAGAATGCTAAGGTTTTCCTTCCCTTTTGGATTATAATGGGAAATAAGTAAGTTTACATGTGGCCAGATATTAGAATTCTCTGAATTTTTGTCCCAAAGAGTAACCATTATTACTGAAGGAAACAAAGGAATAAGTTTGGTAATCACTGACTATATTTGTGAAGAAGAAGTAAATGCTTAATCATGTAAATGTATATTTGTATTTGTCGATAACAGAATGATTGAGATGACTACAGCCTGTGAGATACTAAGTCCCTTATATCAAAGCTTATCTCTAACATAGGATGTGATCAATGTTTTCAGAGTAACGAGGAAATAAATAGAAGTCGTAATTTTTCATGCAATACATTATCACCTATCAGGCCTGAACACAACTTTTGGAAAAAAAGGATGGTCTTTTGTAGCTAGAGTTTTCCTGCCTGGCCCACAGTCAGGATAAATCTCTTTCACCTGCCAGTCCCACAGCCGCTCAGACCCAACCAAGGAAACACAGAGACTTCTATTGCTTATAAACTGTATGGCCGTGGCAGGCTTCTTGCTAACTGTCCTTATATCTTAAGTTATCCATTTCCATAAATCTATACCTTGCCACATGGCTCGTGGCTTACCGGCATCTTTACATGCTGCTTGTCCTGGCGGTTGCTGGCTGGCAGGCAGGCTGGCTCTCTCCTTCTGCCTTCCTGCTCTTTTTATTCTCTCTGTTAGTCCCGCCTACTTCCTGCCTAGCCACTGGCCAATCAGTGCTTTATTAGCAACACATTTGCCATACAGAACATCCCACAGCAGTCTTTCTTTGGTACCAGTTTCTGAGTACTACTTTCCATTTGTCTTTAACTTCCAACAGACCACAGTTCAAATTGTCCAACAATGCCAAAGAGCTTAGTTATCCTTAGAGCTACAGGCATGGAGATCAAGGCTAACAGAAGAGAAGTCATCTCCTTTGTCTCATTGGAGACTCGCCAACTGAGATCATAGCAAGGAGTCAGGAAGAGAAGCTTCTTCAATACCCAGGCTCCATGTCTGTCTGAAATAGTACTTCCATTCCCTGACTGTACATCCCTGGCCAATTCAAAGAGAAAAACCAAGCAAAGCGATAGAACAGTCCCATATTGAAGGGTGAACCACTGGCTTCGGGTGTGATCTTGGTATCATTTTTCAACATTCCTACCTCTTGCCTCTAAGAGATGATCAATGGGTACTAGAAATCCAGTGGCTTAAGTTGACACGATTTAAACTGTTAGCATCAAGAGAAATTGTCTGTGCTATTCCCGTTTTCTAAGAAAAAAGAGAGATGGCAAACCAGACAGGAAGATTATAGGTTAGTAATTTTCCTTTTATGTCCTTTAATTTTCTTTACAAGCCCTGTGTCTTTAGAAGGTCTACCCATAGGCTTCCCTCATGACCACTTTAGCATACGCAGAATCACAGCAGATCCAGTTTGAAGACAAGACCAAGATCATTAGGCCAAATTTGAAAATTCATTACAAATGAATTCTAAGAAGGGCATATCAACTTTCTAACTTTTGTATCACATTACGTTGAAGATAGTCTTGCTGAAAAATTTTACAAATGTATACATGCAAACTCAACTCAAAGCTAGTAAGTTATATATAAACATGAATTATTCCTCATTAGAAACATATAATATTCAGGAATCAAATTTTGCTTTTATTGAAGTCAAAAGCTGTTTTGGATGTGGCATTTCCCGGTATGATTTCAGTGAGGATGGTTGCCTCATGAGCATTAACTTATATCTTGAAGAATGAATGCCATTATGGGAAATACTGTTGTCAGCTTATCAAGTGATGCTTTAGACAACTCTCGTGCAAATATCATAATGAATAGTAATCAGTGCGTTGCGTTTTCTTGTAAAGTTTTAAGTAGTGATCTATGTCCTAACCAGACATAGGTTAGGACAATGAAAGATGAAATCCTTCTACACTGGTTTCAGTGTACTGTGGAATCTTTGCAGTAGTGTAAGTGACCCAGCAGATCAATGGAATTGTCTTGGAGACTGCAAAGGTGAGTTAACACATAAAACATCTTAACATTCTCTCTGTTGTATCCACGGATACAGCTGCTAGACTGAAAAAATAATTCCATTGTGCTTAAATGAACACTTTCTTTTAATTTCAGTTTACAATGTAGCATACACTCATGATGAGTTTTATAGGTTAACAGCATTGACTACCAAGTAACTAAAACTTTTCACATATGCAGTAGGGAGTGGATAATTAAGAGTATTGGAATTTATTAAGGGACATATGAAATCACTTCTGAGGTTAAACATCTTTCAAAAATGTTACATGTGTTAGTTACTTTGTGCAGCTGGGATTAACTACCTGACAGAAAAATAGTTTGTGGAAGAAGGCTTTAGTATGGTTCTCCATTTTAAAGAGGTTTGGAGGGGAAGTCAGGGCAGTGACAGTAGATGCCTTGACCCTGGCAGGTGTACAAGGTGGTAGGTCACAGGACACAGACCAGGAAGTTAATAACTCCAGCTGGAAAAAGTGGTGGATAGAACTTTCAAAAGTCTTTTGGCAGTCCCTCATGTCTGCCAGCTATGCCCAATATTCTAAAGGTTCAGAACTTCCTGAAATATTGCCATCTTTCCAGACACAAGTCCCAAAACATGAGCAGGTAGGATATATTTCAGTTTCAAACCCTAGTCTAAGAAAAATTGAATTGCCTTGTGCTGTGAAATGTCTTCCTGTATGCTGTGAATATATATGGCTCCCGTTAGATAATAAATAAAACTGTTTAGGCCTATGTCAAGAAAGCTTACAGCCAGGTAGGAAATCCAAGCAGAGATACAGAGAGAAGAAGGGCAGAGTAGAGAGAGACATGAGCCCACTGCCCAAAGAACAAGATGCCAGGAAACCAGTAACGCCACGCCCATGTGGCAACATATAGATTAATAAGAATGGGTTAATTTAAGATAAAAGAGCTAGCGAGCAAGAAGCTGAAGCCATTGGCCACACAGTTTGTGATTAATATAAGCCTCTGAGTGATTATTTTATAAGCAGCTGTGGGACCACAGGGCCGGGTGGGACCGGAGAAACTTCTGGCTACAGCCTTGGCCACAAAAAGTTCTGAATTTCTTTCCCTGTGTAGTTTCTGATGGCTGTACTTTCTTCTTAGAAGGCCACTATCTGAATGCCTTTGTATGTAAGGGTGGACTTCTTCTCAATGCTTGTCAATTTTGCCTTTATTTGAAAGTATTAGAAAAGATCACAACCCTTGAAGATGGGTTCTCACTTTTGATTCTGCATAATGTCCAGCATGTTGCCTTCTTTGTGTGTGTGCATGCATGTGTGTGTTTGTGTGGTCTGTGCATGAGTTTGTAGAAGTATTTGTATGTAGAGGCCAAAGGTCAAGTGCAATGTTTTCATCAGTTGGCCTCCACCTTATTTACTGAGTTGAGGGCTCTCTCTTCACTACTTCTATCTCACAATTCAGATAGTCTGGCTAAGCTCCAAGACCAAGGATATGCTTGTCTCTGCCTTCTCAGTACTGAGATTACAAGAGTGCTGTGCCATGCTTGACACTTTATGTGGAGCTGGACATTGAACTCCAGTTCTCACGCTTGCATGGAAAGCATTTTCCTGACAGGGCCATCTCCACAGTCCATAGCACATTCACTTCTAAGCAACAGGTCTCTATATTATAATGTATTGGAGTGACTGTGACCCAAGACTTCAGGCATTCAATCACTGATTAAGAATTCCCCCAAGGCCTGTATTAAGGGTATGCATAAACATGAACTGGAATATACTTGCACCTGTGTTTTCTGACTTGATTCCACAAAAGCTTCTGCCTTACCCAAAAGAGAGTATTTATTTTTGCATGTATAGACAAAGGAGTTTTTCACAAAAGTATGTGTTTATTTTCTTCTATCAGCAAAGTCATTAGCTGTTGGAAAAACACGTAATCCTTTGACCATAGCGAGAAAGACAGGCATCTACACAGTTCAACTGGCTTGAAATTTCATACAAGGCTGGAAGCATAGTTCAGGTGGTCTTGAAATCTCCAAATTTCAATCTCCAGAACCTGTGTTAAAACAAACAAACAAACAAACAAACAAACAAACAAACAAACAAAAACCCAGCAAGGGGGCAACCACTTAAATCCCTGGAGAGGCCAAGACACATTGATTCATGTTGTCACCCAGCTTAGCTGGCAAATTACAGTCCAATGAGAGACCCTATCTCAAATGAAGAAAAAAAGCTAGCAAAGATAAGCTACAGCTTCTAAAAGCAAACATAGGCACACATGTGCACATGAATGCACAAACACACTTGTGACTCCCATCACACACACACACACACACACACACAATATACATACATTCAGCCTTTTCCTAAGAGATACCTGATTACTTTTATTGAAATACTCAGGTTATAGCAACAGTACTGATTTGATAGCTTGTGTTATAGAAGGCAGAATAAATCTGATTCAAGATGAATGTGAAGCATAACAAAATTAATTTTAAAACTTTAATATTGAATAGGATAGTCTTTGTTACAGACTGTGATTTGAATTTATATTTGCTTGTACATTAACTGTGTAAATGGAAAAATCAATCACAAAGGCAACTGCACTGAATTCTTTTATCTTGATGTTGTAAAGAACATAAATTGTAGTGATGCTTCCTCCTCATTTTAAATTATATCTTCTTTAATATGTGCTCAAATACAAAACAATTATCTGTCACAATATGAATACTTTGTCATATTTACAAAATCATTTCATTCCATGTTTATAAAATTATTTTTATTATTTAAATGTACATATGTATACATTTATAGTTTTTTAATTTAATATCTTCACCATAGATAATTGTATTTCCAGGGATCTCTAGAGGAAAAGAACAGAAAGAAAATTATATCTTAAAATAAGACTTACTAGATCAGTTCGCATGCTATGGTCTAGGGAGTTCAACAAAGGCTGCTTTACCCCTACAAGCTTAGAACCCATCTGCCACTCAGTCCCTGACTCCCAATGCTCCAGCAGTCGCTGTATGGTGCTGAAGGCCTGGAGGGTTCCTGGACAGTGACTGATCTGCAGTCACCTAGGAAAGTAGAAGATTCTGTGTTCTGAATCGACAAAGGATGGCAACAGCAGCAACTAGTACAGCAGGAGTGACAGCACCAGAACGGGTAAACCCCCAGGCAGAACTCAGAGATTCTCCATTTCTGGGTCATGATCCCTTTTAGATATCTGACCTATCAGATATTTTCATTATGATTCATAACAGTAGCAAAATCACAGTTAGGAGGAAGCAATGGAATAATTTTATGGGTGGGAGGGGGTCACCACAACATGAGGAACCATATTAAAGGGTCATGGCATTGGAAAGGTTGAGAACCACTGAGTTAGATACAAAGGCAAGCAAATGCCGAAAGCTTGCCTCTTAGACTTCTTTATATCTGGGATGCTGGCAGAAAATGCCACTCATATTAAAGATGAGACCCCTCACTTCCAATAACCTAGTCAAGAAAATTCTCCGCAGGTGTGCATCATATCCGATTCTAGGTCTTGTCAGATGGACAGTCAGTATTCACCATCACAGGTGACTATTTCAAAAATGAAAAATAATACTTGTCCTTCTAGAATCTATCCTAGAACACAGGATGGGTAGTTTGATTTCATGAACTTTGCTATTATATATCAATGATCAAGCAACTGAGAATGGGAACCTGGATAATAATTTACAACCAAAAATGTGTTGTTTCCATGGAGAAAATTGTAGCAGTGGAGTATGAATAATAGTTTAGGAACTGGTTGTGTTAGTATACACGTGTAGTCCCAACATTAGAGATGCTGAGGCTTCAAGGTTATAAATTTGAAGCCACTGTAGCTACAGTGAGAGTTCCAGACTGGCTTAGAACCTCTACCTAGCAAAAACTTGTCTTAGAAAAAAAGAAGGTGAGCTGGGCGGTGGTGGCGCACGCCTTTAATCCCAGCACTTGGGAGGCAGAGGCAGGTGGATCTCTGTGAGTTCGAGGCCAGCCTGGACTACCAAGTGAGTTCCAGGAAAGGCGCAAAGCTACACAGAGAAACCCTGTCTCGAAAAACCAAAAAAAAAAAGAAAAAGAAAAAAAGAAGGTGATTACAGAAACAGCAGGTCATTCTGGAACCTATTATCTTAACTTCAGACGTTAAGTGCTACAATATTGTGATCAGGATAGGAAAGAGACGGATTCCCACAGAACTAGCAAGTCAACATAATAACTGAGAATATCCAACAACAACAAAATCATTGGTTTAAGAAAGTAGTAGAAAATATTTTTAAAACAAAGGTTTTTTTTCCAAGAATTTTCTGCTGTCTGGTGAAAATGAAGCATGGTCAACAAAGTTTCTTTATTTTTCTGAGATCATATACAATTTTTAATCATGACTTAATTAGGACTGCAGAATAATTGCTCCCCTACACTGCCCAAGGCAATATACTTCTTATGATCTGAGTCAGAGTAAATATCCAGTGCACACAAAGTAATTTAAAATGCAAATACTATTGTGGGTAAATACTAGTTATACATCAGTAGACAGGGCATTGTGAGAGCTGTTTAGGAGACTGCATAAAATGAATTCTCTTGTAATACATACCATCTATTAAATCACTGTTTTTCTTAAAGAAATCAAAAAAATTTAGAGCTAACCAAAATCTACATATGATATTCCTTTAAGTGTATTAATGATATTCCTGTTATGTAATAAGGAAACTAGTTTTAAATTAATGTCACCAATTAAGCCAGCAAACATTTTCATTTAACTCCCCTCCCCCATATATTCTTCAGTGGGCTCCCTGTGTTTGTCAGTTCTTGGAAAGGTAATTTGAAATTCTACTCAGAAAACAAATCTCAGACAGGTTCCATTGTGTCCTTAGCAGACATACAAAGCATCTCACAATTCAGTATCCTGCCTTTCCTTTATTTCACAACAAGATTAAAGTAAAAGGTGTCTTCCAGGGTATCTATTTGAAGTGCGGATTTCATCAGGTGGCTTAAACTGTGGCACAAAAAGAGACTCACTTTTGGTATTGGCAAAGTGCCTTCATCTTACTTACTCCCTCATGGCTATCCATGAAAGACAATGATCAGCTCTAAATGGCATTAAAGCAAAATGGGCAAACTAGACCTTTCTGAAGCCATTATCAAGTCTTGCCTGAAAACGCCACTTGTTTGAGTGATGAGCCATAAGCATGTGTTCCTATGGTCTGGATTTATATATTTACAAAAGCACAGTGAGGAAAATAGGACTACAGAACAGATATCAAAATGATATAATGTGGTAAATACAAAAATAATTATATAAAACTATCCTCTCCCCTCTTAGGGAGATCTACTCTGAGTTCTTATCAGTACACAGTAAATAGGAGTTTTTGAAAAGCCCTCAGCCTCTTGTTCTGCATAAAACCTGCATTCAGGCTACTACTCATAAGATGATAGTATTTTGGTTTTGACATCTGATGTTAAGGAGATTAAAATGTAATAAATACTGCTGAGTAATTCAAACACAGTTTATCCATAAATATTTTGACTTAATTAAATTTGATGACTGCCTCGGCACACACTAGAAGTACAGACAAAGGGAAAATCACACTAAAGTTTTTCTATGAACATTTGAAACACAAACATATCACCATCTGAGACACATATCTCTTCCACAACTCCATCAGCAGTCTCACCTAAACTCTGTTAGAAGAAAAGAATATTATATGAACATAAAGCCATGGCCTCCATGATGAATACTCACTTATTTCTTAGGGTTTGCGATTAATTTTAAACTTTTCACAATCCTCCTCATGTCCATTTCATTTTCATACTATCAATTTTAACAGAGCTCCCTGATTCTTCTTCTCCAATTTGGGATAAAGTTTGACATTAATATGATGAGAAAGGTAAGCAAAATCAAAAGGAAATATACCTTCTCTTTTAACAAATAAGTTACAGCCACATGCATATTTCTATGTATAAATGCCTTACAACTGGAATCTCAAGGAAGAAGTTTAAAAATAACTTTTCTTACAGCTTTCCCAGGTGAGAATAAATTAAGTTTATAATTTCAGCTAAGGATAATTCAATGTATAATTTCAGCTAGGATTATGCCTATCTATCCACACAAAGTTAAAAACAGATTAAAGCTACAATCTGAATAATTAAGGCAACCAACTGTGGCCTAATATAAACATTAAATTTTCATATAAAGGTAAAATAGGGTATACTATAAATTTACGTTTGAAACAGATAGATTTAAATTCTTCAACAGTGTAACTCTGCCAATTGTTTCCAGACTTACATACTTTCTAACACTAATGATCTTACTATGCCACAAGAATTTTAAAATTCTCATGCTTTAAAATTTTGTGCTTTATACTCTTAATTCCTGTCATCACTGTTAAAGGGTTTAAATATTCTATATTCACAGAAGTATATAAATATATCTTCTAAGTATAGTCTCTCTTATACAATGATGCCATAATGTATCTTTCAGGGAAATATGCCCATCTGAACTAACTAGGAAGAGACTTCTTAGCCACTTCTTGAGTTGGCTGAAGTAAGAAACTTTCTAAAAGATGCTTTGTATGACTGCTTTAAACTTTTTAAAACTACAGCTAAAGGTTTTGAAGATTTCTTTGAAATAACTGAAGAGTGAACTTTAATTCATGTTTTTTAAACAAAGGTTATATGAGACTTACAGCAGTCTTACAAAAGACGAATATCAGCAAGAATTGCACACGACGCTCAGAGTGCAACTGACTTTCAAATTTCTCTACAGGTATTATTTCCCATGAATAGGAACAAAGAGCCAAAACAGTTAAAAAAGCATATTCAAATGTGTGCATAAAAAGGCATGGTAAATGAATACTGTTTAGTTTGCTGACATAATTACTTGAATGTAATTTTTATGAGTCGTAGAAATCTCGGCATTTTCACTGAACCAGATAATTAGACTCTGAATAGAACAGGGTCAGAATAATTAATACATCAAAACTAGATGAACTTTTTCTAATTATTTTTATTTAATCTCTATTATAATTATTGTTATACTCTGCTGAGCATGATTACCTCGTGTTCATAGATTTGAATGCAGTCTTACAGTTGCATCCTGGGACTCTGTGGAATATTAACAAACCGTGGCCTGGAGAAATTAGAATGGTGTAGTTTCATGATGGAATTCTAAATTGGAATTTCCTTTTTTTCTATATAGTTGCACAAAATTTGTACCATAATTACAAAAATATGAATTTTAAAACAAAAGTCTACTTTCCTTCCAAATGACTCTTTCCCAAAGTGTAAGAAAAAATATTTTCTCAGACTGTTTTTTTAAGGTATATGATCAACTATTTAATTCATGTGAACTTTCCAAAAAGATGATTTCATTAAATTTTTCATTATTTAAGAGTTTTAAATATCATGATAAATCTTAATCACAAAAGCAAACTTATCAACAGGCAGTAAAGATTATTACCAACTATAATTAAAGTGTTCAAGTTCACGTTGCAAAGTAACGGTGTAACTTTCTGGTTGTGATAATAAGTACCTGGCCATGCCAGACATTTGAAATAGTGATGAGCAAAGTAAATTATAACTGCAGGTGAAGCTGAGAATGATCAAAGATTTCTAAGTCTCAAGACTGGAAAATATATAAAGCTATTGAAAAAGTTATTAGCAGTCTGGAGAGATGGCTCAGTGCTTAAGAGCACTAGCTATTCTTCCAGAGGACCTGGGTTCAAATCCCAGTACCCACACGGCAGCTCACAACTGTCTTCAACTTCAGTTCCAGGGTACCTGACACCCTCATACAGATATACATGCAGGCAAAACACCAATGCACATAAATAAATAAAAAATTTTTAAAAAGAAAAAAACTTTAAAAAGTTATTAGCAGTCAATCCATTTCTGAATAAATGGAAGTGATATACTATAATTAAAAGAAATTTAAAATATCTCCATATCAAAAACTTACCCGGTAGAGATTATAGTTCAAGTCATCAATGAGAATACTTGAGGTCATTTTTAACTCTCAGTTTGAACAGGTTAGGACAATTGACCGCCCATCTTAATGATATCTTATCACCCCAGAAGTCCACAAACTCTTCTTCGACAGAATGCACCAAGATGGAGTGAGACCGTAGTGCAGTGGCAGACATGTAACAAGCAAGGAAGCCATCTATTCAGTTTCAATTGTCTAGAAACAAATTTGACTCATACTCAAGTTCAGGACAACAAGGTAGTTGATATTCTGCTAAACTTTGGCAGAACCAAGTTGTTTATGGAGATAATCATATTAATTAAATTAAGGCAGTCTTAGAAAGGATGATACCATGTCTTTTCTATGTGGTTCATAGATATACATAGAAACAGCATATATGTTTATAGGCGTGTACACACATATATACATACCATACACTAGACACAAAACTGTTTATGGAAACAAAGATTAATGGTGATTGAGGGTTGAGAAAGGGTAGCATGGGAGCATATGCTAGCATGTAATATACTCTAGTATAAAAAATCCTTCTCTAACACAATACTGTGTGCGATCAATATATACATAGAATTTTTAAATTGTTTCATACTGCAGTTGAGATTTGTAATCTACTCAAATTACAAAAGGAAGCTCATAAGGTTGGAAATTTCTAAGGGTGACAAGCTAGCCAGAAGATCAGTAGTGTGACATTTTTACTTCATCTGTGACTTTGAAACCTGGTCTACATAGTTAAGTTCTAGGCCAGCCAAAGCTACAGAGTGAGGAGACCTCATGTCAAAAAACTGACCAACTGAACATACTTCCTTTCTTCTTTTTTTTTTTCTAAACATGGAGACAGAGACATAGCTTTGTAATAGAGAATATTATTACTATGTTTGAAGCATGAGGTTCAAACAACAAAAGAGGAAGAACTGGAAATTA
This sequence comes from Peromyscus attwateri, assembly GCA_902168425.1. Lineage (NCBI taxonomy): Eukaryota > Metazoa > Chordata > Mammalia > Rodentia > Cricetidae > Peromyscus > Peromyscus attwateri. The sequence goes on along the minus strand of CABHPP010111823.1, from coordinate 8,753 downwards.
ATATGGCTGCCGTTCCATGATGGGGCATTCGAGAGTGCCTTGTTTTAATTCCCAGCACCAGAAGCAAACAAAGTGACATGAGTCAATAAATTATACTTGAATATTACATATCTCCATAGGTCCAAGTATTTAAACTCTAGGTTCCCAGATGGTGGCCCCAAGTTGGAAGGATGTAGAAATTCCACCCGGTGGAGCCTTGCTGAAGACAGTGGCTCACTGAGAGCAAGTCATGAGGCTTAATAGCCCACACAACTTCCTGTGACCTTGGTGCTTTCAGTCTCAGCAGCATGCAAAGTGAAGAGTCCCAGATGCAAATCCCAGCCACCATGTCTCTGCCACCATGCCATTCTCACCATGATGGCCTCTCAAACTCTAAGCAGATATTATTACCCTTTCCTTGGTTGAGTTGCTTCCTGTCAGACATTTGGTCATAGCAATGAGAAAAGTTACTAAAAAGAAAGTCTATTCTGTGTTTAAGGGAAAACATTGCCCATTGATTTGTTAAGTAAATCAAAGATGAGAGAAATAAGGTGAGAAAGATAAAAAATTATGAGTGATACTGACAGAATATAAAAATAATGTGAGTGAAAGGATGCTGTACTAAAAATACTAAAATTAGTTTCAACTGTAATAAAATCCATGACCAACATTATTCAGTAATAAATATAGCTGTTCTCTTAGGCATCAAGAATGGATCTAATCACAGTGACGATAATGATGTCCCACAAAAATAAAATAGAAAATCGTAATTAATCTTGTAGCTAGAGTTTTCCTGCCTGGCCCACACAGGACAAATCTCTGTCACTCGCCAGTCCCACAAATGCTCAGACCCAACCAACAGAGACTTATATTGTTTAAACTGTTTGGCCTAATGGCTCAGGCTTCTAGCTATCTAGTTCTTACATCTTAAATTAATCCATTTCTATAAATCTATACCTTGCCACGTGGCTCATGGCTTACTGGCATCTTCACATGCTGCTTGTCATGGAGGCAGCTGGCAGTGTCTCTCTCCGCCTTCCTGTTCTTTCAGCTTTCCTCTCTGTTAGTCCCGCCTATACTTCCTGCCTGGCCACTGGCCAATCAGTGTTTTATTTATTGACCAATCAGAGCAATTTGACATACAGACCATCCCACAGCAAATCATCTTCAGCTAAACAAAAAACAAATGAAGTCAAAGGATCATATATATATAAATGACAAACTTTTTTGAACAAAACAAAAAAGGCATTGTTTGAGAATGAAGATTAAAAGAGTCACTAATTTGTACAAAAATAGCATAATTTAGAACAAAGTTAAAACTTTTAATTTCAATTTTAAATAAAAAATTGCCATCATTAGTATAAAAGCCGAAAATAAATTTGTAGTTACTCTTTTCAAATTCTATATAATGAAAAGTGACAAAGTATACTGCTAGAAAGAGGAGATTTTGACATAAAGATATGCAACCCAAGAGTATTTTTACGAAGATTAAACTGATGTGTATGCTAAAATAATAACCCTCAAGCTCAGATATGGAGTAGTCATAATTTACACTACTCAGGAATGCTTTGAAATTTGCACCTACAGATGTCTGTCACCTAGCTAGGAGATTAATTATATGAAGATGTGGAAATGAGTATATTTGACATTATTCTGATAATTAATTATACTGATTTAAAATGAAATGTAAATTAAACTAAAATAACAGGTCTTTTGAAAACAGTGCACAGGATCCTACAGAGAAAAGAAATAGGACCAGAAAGCAGTGTAAAGCAAAAGAGTGAGAGAGAATTGCTTATTTAGAGAGATATAAACAATTAAATTTATACAAGTATATATGCAGGTAACACAAGTAGTCTACGACAGAGAATACTGCAAGCAGCTGTATCATTCCTATCTCTTGTAGACATAAAATGTGAAGTAGAATTATGACTATATTACAAATTTCAAACAAGAAGATATAACACTTATTGGAAAATAATTTACAAAGTAGATTTTCTTACATTTTAGCTCATACAACTTAATGTAAAAAAAAACAACAACAACAAATACTCTTAGGAAGACATTGAAGATAAGTGACAATATCTGTTCTTGGAACCCTATCAAATTCAAACTGCAATGTTCTTTCAGAAAATGAGACTCATGGCATTCCCTTTCCCAGTGATCAGTAAACAAATGCATAGCCCAGTTTGTACTAACGAGACAAATGATTTGCTAGATGTTTTAGACATGAGTTCTGTGTTGCCCCAATTAAGGATGAACTTATATGCTGATACCTTATAGAGGACACATTTTAACAAATAATGACTAATTCATAGCTGGCATTATGATAAATATTTTATAGTCCCAGCACAGTAACTTTAAAGGTTACTTAAATAATCAGTCATGGTACTGTCGATAATCTCCTATGGTGACTTTTTTCAAATAAGAATAAATAGTAGTTAGGAATGCAGTTGCCTAATGACCTTACTTGAGGAGTAGCAAGAGTTGAACTCAGACTAGATGAAAGCTCAACTACTAAATACAGTCAAATGGCTCTCCAGATTGCTCTACCACAGGCATCAAATGGCGTGGATTTGGTCAGTTTTGCTCTTGTCTCTTTCTCTTTGTGTTGGCATGCATTGGCTTACAGTAAGGACTAAAGGAACCACTGTCAGATGCCTGAATATTTGCTGATAATACATTGTATCAGGAACTAAGAAAAGCAATGCTAATAAAACAAACAGAACTGGGCTAACAAGTAGCTTTAGGAGACAAAGGTGCTTGAGGCCACGCCTGATGATCTGAATTCTATCCCAAGAAATCACATGGTAGAAGAAAAGAATTGACTCCCAAAAGTTATCCTCTGATGTCCACACGCATGTGCATACACCGAGAGAGAGAGAGAGAGAGAGAGAGAGAGAGAGAGAGAGAGAGAGAGCGAGCATTAATAAATAAGTGTAAGGAAAATGTTTAAAAAACATGGCTGCTCCAAGAAAGTTTATGCTGCAGTAGAGAATGTGTAGAAGCTCCTAATATGATAGACAGTTTTAAATATAGCATCTTGTACAGGAAGAATATGTTAGCTGCCATGGATAAACTTTTTGGAAAACTGTATTTCTTACTTTGCCTGCTTTTATTACCCTATCTTTTTCTTCATTATATGTGAATTAAATGTTAAGAAAAGTTGTTTATATTTTCAAAATATGAAATTGCAAATTTCATCTGAAAGTATTTAAATGGTGTCATTCATAAGAGTCCACACATTTGTCTGCAATACATTTATCATGAATTCATGGATTTTTAAAAATAATATTTTACCAAGATTCTGTCTCCTTTTAGGCTTCAGATGGCAGATGCCCTTCCTAGTGGTCTACCAGAGCATATTAACCCACAGGGGAGAGAAGAAAGTGTTACTGGGAACCTGACATTTCCAATTGGAAGCTCTGTCCTGCTGGTTTTTAGGTCCACAGCCTCAGCTACTCTTTAAATCGTAAAAAAAAAAAAAAATTCCTCTGAACCTTTTAATGACCTCTGTTAAAAACATTTTTATTTATGTAGCTTCAAGAGCCATGGGGAACACAGACTTCCAGGAAGGCTGGCTCAGCCCAGAGAATGAGGAAGCAGCTAAGAACAAATATTAACCAAGTGAAGGCAGCCTGCCGGAGCCAGAGTAAAAGCAGGGGCAAGTTATAGAGTGCGTATATTTTATTGTACTGAGAATTCCTCTTTGGCAATGCCCAGTGAAACACACAGGCTAGAAAGAGAGAAGATAGCCAGAAACATGCACAACCATCACATGGATAGACATATGTCAAATATTTAAAAAAAAATTTTTTTTGCATTAAAGGCTTGAAGACACAGCATGACTTACTTTATGTAATTAATGCATAAATACATGTATGAACTTTAAATTAAAACTAAATAAATGCAATCCTGAATGTTGGACCACTCATACCTTTATTCTAGGAGAACTTTGCTTGATCATTCCCTAGTGTGCATACCGTACTGGCAGCAAATGTTCTTGTCACATAAGCCATGAGCAGGCAACCTAGTCATGTGGACAAACCATAAAATTCTCATTTAATGTTTTTTATTTGTTTTTATTAATTCTTGAATTTACTTTTTAAACATAGGCCAGGATGGCGCGAAACTCTCTATGTTGTTCAGGATGAATTGGAATTCCTAATCCCCCTGCCTCACTTCTTGGGTGCTAGGATGACAGGTGTGCACTGCCACATCTGGTTGTGGTCACATGTTTTTAATTCTCTGTTCTCTAAATGAATTAGATGAAGCACAACTCCTATATTGTTGTACATTAATTTGCAAATGTAAAGATCTAAGGAAAGCTCTAGTCCATGAGCAATTTCAATAAACACACACACAGCACCATCTCCCATTTCTTCCAAGTTAAAAATACATTAGGCCATTCTCTGATTAGTTGACCTGGCATTCCATGCCCTCCCTGAGTGTTTCTCTGTATATTTATATGTATGTGAACACATGTATCTGCACACAAAATCACATTAATGGGATATTCCTTTGTGTCTTCAATTCATACTTAAATATTTGAATATTTTGAAAAAATTCTTGCTCTCTCATATCTCTAATTAGTTGACAAGTTCCTACTTTTATCAGTAGATATTTTATTTGAACTAAAGATTTAACAGTGAGATCTCAAGTATCAAGTGAATAGAGAGAGTAGATAGCAGTACACAAGGTACCAAGGTTTTGCTTTCAACTGTGCAAGATTTCATGTCAGTCCAGTCTGTAAAGCTATTAGACAAAATCCCATGGGTAGGAAAGGGATGTGTCCTCTTTGGTTACTAAGGAAATCTTTTTTCAAATGTATATGATTGATTAAAGCATTGTATATGCATATGCTTCTTTGTAGGAAGAAAACACAAGGCAAAGATCCAGAAATTGCCTTCATGTTGTATTGTGTCTGTAGATCTAAAACTGTATCCTTGTGTATGTATATTCTGTCAGAGAGGCCTAGGGCAATAGGAGGATACTATAGTTATTTGGTGTATAGTATAGATACCTATTAATTATACAATTTTGTTTTTAAGTTCTATTTACTAAGAAAAGCCTGTGAAACAGACCAAGGTTCCTAGAAGTTAAAGTAGGAATAAATTTCCTGAGAGAAAAGAAATGTACATTCATTGATTCATTCTACATATTTATAAAATAGTATTTATTTTACTTTTTGATAAAATCACCTTATTGTATTAATCAAAATAAGAATCTAAAATACTCTTCCTTTACATGAACCAGAAAAACTGTGCACAATCCGATGTCCTTTAATCAAATGGATATACTTTGATCCATATTTCCATGAAAAAATAGTTCTTGTAGCCTGTGGTAATAACTCATGCCTTCATATATATTTAATCTTTGTATTTATACGAATTTAAATGTCTATACATTCTATCTCCACACGAAATTCATGGCAAAACATTTATTATCATACGTAGATCTAAAATTTTCCAAGATCTTTTCTTTTCTCTGTGTCCATTTACAACTAATTCACCCTAGAAACCCAAAGTATTCTTAGACTGTTGGGTCAACCGCACTTCTGAAACGGGCGTATATATTGACACAAGTACGTCTACAGGCCTCGGGAAGATATGGCTCAGGTGATGAGGTGCTAAAGAGAGTGAGAGTTATCACTGCTCTGTGACAGGAAGCAACAGTGGACATTTAGGCTGTCTGCAAGCTCAGCATCATTCAATAGCAGGAGGCAATAAGGCAATTTCTGCTGGTGCCTGCTTTATTTTCTTCCTTCCTTCCTTCCTTCCTTCCTTCCTTCCTTCCTTCCTTCCTTCCTTCCTTCCTTCCTTCCTTCCTTCCTTCTTTCCTTCCTTCCTTCTTTCTTTCTTTTTTCCTTAACCTTCTCTTCTTTATGCATCTGGTGTTTTTTTGGATACCATCAAGTTCATGTAGAGTAACTGGGTGTAAGGGAGCTTTGTTGGCTGTCTTAGTGTGGAGTGGGTCCAAGGGCAAGCGATGCAAAGGGGACATGAGCTGTGTTTTGGAGAATAACCCGAATGTAGTTTGTGACTGATTATCTTGAGAAACTCAGGGACCAAGGGTCTAGGCACTAAATTGTTTGACAGGCGCAATGCAGATTTTAGAGAGAAAAGCTATCATTGCCATCCAGTGGTAAAACGAGTTATTGCATGTTCACCTAATCCCCATTTGTTTTGCCAGAGTCCCAAAGGAGATTGACAGGGTATTCTGCATTTTTAATAGGATATAAAATACACTGCATCTATTTATTCTCTCTGTGTCTTAGTTCCGGGTGCATAATATGTAAAAGGTAATAAGTCTTCACTTCATTTTGTTTGAGTTTTCTCTTCTTTCTACCTTTAAAGGGAGCTTTTCTCTATGTTTAAAAGGAAACTTCTAGATGGATAAATATCTATCAATATTTTGGAGTTAAGTGGAAAAAAAACTTATATGGATCCCAAATAAATATATGTTTCTAGTATTATGAAGTTTTCACTGACTAAAATACTCAGTAGTATGTTTCAGCTATAAAAATGCTTGGGTTTTTTTTTTGTTTTGTTTTTTGTTTTTGCCAAGGCTTTGATCTCACTGACATAACTCTCCAGTTTATAGGTAGATACAGTTCCCATGTGTGTGTTTAGTGGTGCAACCTGGTAAAGAACCAGGCATAGGAGACATTTCTCATTGCTTCAATCTTGGGATAATGTTTTATTTATTTATTATTATTAGTGTGTGTGCATGTGGGGGGCACGCACATGTGTACATGGGGTGATGTCATGGCTCATATGGAGTTCAGAGGAGAACTTTGTGGATTCAGTTCTCTCTTCCTAACCAAACTTGGGTTCCAATGCATGCACGGTCGATGAAGCACCACCTTCTCCCACAGAGCCATCTTACCAGTCCTGTCCTGGAATTTTAGCTCCCATGGTGTTTCCAGGAAATAGTCTACATAAAGAGGAATGCTTCTCCCGCTTACTGGGGAAGATTTAATGGCAGTCTCAGCCAGGCTTTTGATTTACTAACAATTTAAATAGTCTTTTTTAATTTTTTAAGCAATTTTTATTAAAGCAGTGTTTACTTTTTCCTGTTGAAGTATGTATCTTTCCAAGAGCTAGGCTGCTGATCAGCTGCCAGCCATCTTATTCCTCTGCATTTCTTTTCTTTTTTTTTTAAATAAGAAATTTTTTTTATTCATTTTATGTACCAAAGATCCCCTTCTTTCCTCCTCCTGCCCCTCCAGCCTCCCCTTCTAACCCCCACCCCCCATTCCCTACTACAAGAAGGTAAGACCTCCCACGAGGAGGTACATTTAGTGGAGGAAGGTCCAAACTCCTCCCCCTGCCTCAAGGTTTGTGAGGTGTCTCATCATAGAAATGTGCTCCAGAAGGCCTGCTCAGGCACCAGGGATGGATTCTGATCCTACGCCAGGCACAGGACTGGACTAGGTCCTCTGCATTTCTACGAGACTTAAAAATGTTAGCCTGGCTGGGTGGCAGTGGCGCACGCCTTTAATCCCAGCACTCAGGAGGCAGAGCCAGGCGGATTTCTGTGAGTTCGAGGTCAGCCTGGTCTACAGAGCAAGGTCCAGGACAGGCGCCAAAACAAAACAGAGAAACAAAAACAAAGTAAAAAAATTCTTAGCCTGCACAGACAGTACATATTCAGAGTTCTCCAACCTTTGCTTCCCATTCTGTATAACTAACTCCTGCTCTTGTTGTTCTGAAACTCTGTAGACTTATTTAGGCCTTGAGTCTTCAAGCAGCCCTACTGTTCCTTTCTCATTCACAGGGGGAGGCTACAAAGAGAAATGAGATCTTACAGGAGACTGTAGTGAATGTACTTTGTATGAGTGACGTTTTACCTAAGAGAGGGAATGGCTTTATTAAGTGGAACATGCATTTATATTTTCGCTGTAGATACATATGCATGAAACATTAAAGGCAATCAGCAGCTAACATGGAAAGTGAGTTAACTGGAGAATCGTATTTTTTCCATGCCCCAGCTCATCAGTCAGTAGACTTTCTTTGGAACATAAATAACTGTTCATTTACTTTGGACTCAGTGGTCTAAGCCATTTTTAACAAACCAGGGTCTGCCAACAAGCTTCAAAGAAAAGTAAAAATATATAAAAGAGGTATGCATGAGGAATGTGTACATTAACTGCTTAACACACAATGACACCTTTATTTTAAAAGCACTTTTTTTTTCAGCAGAATCAAATCAAACGTAGATGTGAATGGAACATCTTCATGCACGTTCATCAGGTAAAGCACTTGGAACATTTTCCTTTAAAAAGGAAGTCTTTTCTTCACCTTTCCATTTTCTTTATAGATTTGCTTGACTTACAGGCAAATGTTTCCATATAGAAAGAAGTCCATCCAAATTATAATAATAAACCACACACTGTTAAGTATCTATAGGAGTATGGTAAGACCTTTTGTTTGGACTTTGTGTGTTATCACTTGCTCTTTGGGACTTGAGCCTGAACACTGAGTTTTCTGTGTACAGCAGTTTTTGCAGCCAATTTTATAACCTGATTATTTTCCTGTTAATCTTATTTAAGATGCAAGTGTGTCATTTACAATTCTCTTCTTTGATGTTTTGGGAGGAATATTTGAATTTATAAAGTGAGATACTGGTGTTCTTATTACAGATTGATGTCATGGTCAGAATAAATTCCATGACATTTTTGCCACCAGTAGAGAGATACAGGAGTGACAGTGTAACCACAGGGAGTAAATAAGGATTAGATAAGTCAGAGAGCAAGACAGATGTCAACTGCA
>CABHPP010111822.1:0-41847 GCA_902168425.1 Peromyscus attwateri | reverse complement strand
GCCCGCCCAAGTTCTGGCTGCTGAGCCCAGCACTAATGGGCCACAGCTGCACCAGTGTGGGAGCCTAATGCAGACCAGCAGGTTCCCTTTCCCACACCAACTCCAGGGCCTTAGAGAGCCTCCCTGGTAGCTTCTAGAAGGCTGCCAGAGACCTTAGTCCTGCACAACCCTGGGAGGCTATAGTTAGTGTCTTGCAAAAGGCCCCACCCCCAGTTACTCAGTGAGAATCGAGGAGTAGCAACAGCCATGTCAAGGGCTGTTCATCACAGCTGCTCACAGGCCCTTGCAGTCCAGAGGATCTTCAGAGTGTAGGTTCTGCAGTGTAGGTCCTGCAGGTCGGAGCCCTAAGTGCTCCCTGGACACGGCCTGCAAGGAGGCAGACTCCTTTCCAGACCAGTGCAGAAGGGTTGAACCACCTATTTACACCTGCTTGCCCAGTCACACGCATCCTCTGGGTTCAACAACTGGGAAACAATGGTTCTCAGGATCCGTCGCCCTCACGTGGGCAGCAGAGATCAAGGGCCAGGGCTCAGTGGACACAGGCACAGTCCTGGCCCTTTCCACTTTTTGCCTTGGTGTCCTCAAAGCTCCTTAGCCCAGGCTGTGGAGTTGGGTCTTAATGCATGCGTGGGGTGTGGTGTTGAGGAAAACAGCAGTAATTCAGAGCTGTTCTAAGACAGGGAGGAAGCAGCCATGGCAAGGGTGGCCCAGGCCTCTGAAGAATGCAGTCTGTGGGTGATTCCAGGGTGCTGAGCTCTCCCTCACCTCCAGGTTCCTGAAGGACTGCAGCAACCAATAATCTGTCTCAGCCAAAACATTCTGACCTGTCCCAACTTGTTAAGATTAAAATTTATGGGTGTTTTGCCTGCATATATGTCTATGTGAGGGTGTAGACAGTTGTTAGCTGCCATGTGGGTGCTGGGAATTGAACTGGATCCTCTGGAAGAGCAGCCAGTGCTCTTAACCACTGAGCCCCATCCAGTCCCTACACCCCAGCTGTTACACACCCCTCACAAGGACATTGGGGGCCCAATGCCTGGCTAATTCAGAAAGTTGAGACCAAAGCCTCTGGCAATGCCCCAGTACTGCCCAGCTCACCAAGCAGGTTCTTACCAGATGAGAATAAAATTCTTAGAACTCTGTAAAGACCACAAGGGACTTCCCTAATACCCTCCCCCTATCTTTTGAGGGTGTGGAACAGGGTCTCATGTAGCCTAGGCTGGCCTTCCACTCATGGATCCTCCTGTCTCCATCTTCCAGGTGCTTGGATTACATAAGTTTGTGAGGCCAAACCCAGCTAATTTTAAATTTTACTTAATGTATTTTCTGAGACAGTCTTACTCCCCCTCACACACACACACACCAGACAGGGTTTCTCTGTGTAGTTTTGGTGCCTGTCCTGGATCTCTGTAGACCAGGTTGGCCTCGAACTCACAGAGATCTGCCTGGCTCTGCCTCCTGAGTGCTGGGATTAAAGGCATGCGCCACCACCGCCGCCCGGCTACTGAGACAGTCTTACTATTTGGCCCTGGCTGGCCTTGAACTCACAGAGATCTGCCTGCTCTGAATACTGGGGTTTAAGATGTGTACCACCACACGTGGCACTTTCTTTAAATTTTAAAGGAAAGCACCCAGATTTGACAATGTGCAATTTCCTAACTTGGAAAGACAATTATTTAGAAAACAGAGTATCTGCAAACAAGAAGTCAGGTTCCAGGGCTCACTTACTTGCCTGGCAGATCCTCACCTTTATGTTCAAAAGGTCACTGTGGTCTCCCAGAGGAGGTAGATGACGATGGGCACTGCAGTCAGGTGACTTGCTCCTAGGCAGAGAATCAGGGAGGCTGGAGCTGCACCCCACCTGAGAGGGCACTGTTTCTGTCTGCCAGGGTCTCCCTAGCTCCACTCCTGCACCACTAACCTGCCATGGACAAGTCTCTTCCCCTGCTGTATCAGAAACTGACTATGGAGTCTGAGCACGCAAAGACCAGTCAGCACAGACTCAAAGTTAGCATGTATTTTCATTTCTACAAGACCCTTTTCAAGTTGTAGGGAAATTTAATTGATGTATATACAAATTAGACACTGCTAGTATGTACAAAAGTATTTTCTACATTTTTGACAATATCAACTATGCCATTTGCAGTAAACAGGATGTTACAAAACTGTTCAATAAAGCATTTTCTATTAAGCACATTACACAACATAATTCAATTTTATTAAAAAAATAACTTCAAAATACAGAATGATCCTGGTTAGGAAAAAAAGCCTTTTCTGTCGTTCACTTGAGTATGAACAGCCAGGCCGACACTGCTGAAGGTGAGAGCCTGCCCGGCAGGTCAGGCCCTGTCCATGGTGGCAGGAGGTGGCACGCCCTGCCTCTTCCTATGCCAACACCTGTAACTCCTCTGGCCACTGGACTTCAGATATTTATCTCTGTTCTAGTTTTATCTAGTCACATGAATCCTTACAACAGGAGGAAGGCAGAGGTTTTGAAGAAAGACGAAGGCTCAAAGGATCCCTGTTGGTTGAAGATGCCTAGGCCTGGGGCAGGGATGTGGGTGCCTCAAAGGAGCCCAGAGAGGCCCCAGCTGACAGTCTGCAAGAAAGTCACTCCTGCTCAGAGTCTTCATGAGGCATGTGTCCTTCCAGCCCTCAGCCACAGCCCTGAGACCCTGAGCAGTCAACCCCACCCTGCCTGGCCATGAGTTACAAAGCTGGTAGTCGGGTGACACATGGGCACTGCTTTAGGCTGAGAAGTTTGGGATAATTTGTTACACAGCTACAAAACAACAATACGTTGCCCAATAGTGACTTTTCCTTACTAATTCCATTTGGCAGTTGGTCTGGGCTCTGCCTGCATTCTTCTCACCAACTAGTAGATTCAAACATCCTTCTCTGTAGGAAACTTTTAGGAAAAAAAAACCCACTATAAACCACAGGTTTAATCTTCACCAGCCAAGCAATGACTTCTGATGTTATCCTGTTTTCTAATGAACTTATATTTACTGGTATGCTGAACAATGGCTGGCCACCAAAATGCTACTTATGTACCTCATAAGGGTGACAGCATTATTTTTGGGGTACAGGAGCATCCTTACATGCTAAGCATATGCTACACTGAGCCACATGGCCCTGGAAGACCATTTTCATACATCAGTGCCTCCCTCCATCGGGCCAGGGCTGTAAGGTCCTCTAGCAGCTAAAGGCTTTTCCTCTTCCCAAATACACCAGCAGCAGGGCCTGGGATTGGATGGTATAGACTTTGACACCATATACAGAAATTCTTTCTGTGAACAGGATTAAACCGGCACTAAGGTGATTAAGTACACTTGGGGAAAGAATGCAAACTAAAGAGTGAAACAAAGAAAACAAACCCAAACTAATTTTTACAGGTTATTTTTGGAGGAACCACACAAAGCCACAAGAACATCTTTCTGTGCAGCAGCCTGTGATCCTTCTGCCCCCAACTCTTGTCCTGGGTTGTCTCCGGTCAGGCAGGGCTTCACGGAGCCAGTAGAGGTCTCAACACAAACAGGGAAGAGGCCGGCTGTTGCCACAGTGCGAGAGTAGAGCCTTGCCAAAGTGTCTCTGGGATGTGTTAGTTAAAGACAGTGGAGTTGCTTCTGAAGCCCACTCTTCAGCTGGCTCTTCCAGCACACATGTGCAAAACAAGATGGCCAACCTTGCAGGCTCTGTTCCGAGACACCTGCACCACATATCCGTTTGGAAGAAGCCCTACACTCATAGTGAACCCAGCTCAGAAGAAATAATTTTTGGTGCCAGTGAATTTAAAAAAAGAAAAAAAAGAGAAAGAAAAGCCATGATTCTATCTTCCGGCATCAGGACATGTATATGAAGTAAGGTATAAGAGAACCAAAGGCACCAAGCACCAAAGCGAGAGCTGGAATAGCAACACGATTACCATCTGAGCTTCTGGCAGTCTCTGTGGAAAGGCAAACATGGAGGCATGCGCCACCATCCTGCACACCTGGCCACAGTCAATGTGGATGTGGATGGCCTAGTTTGACAACACACACAAGACTACAACCAGCACAGGGATGTGGGGACATGTAGCTTGTGACAGCTCTCCATAATTCTGTTTGGCAGCATGGATGCTAAAACCTGAAAACACTGTTGACAAACCTGAATTCTATGGACTATGTGAGCTACAGAAAAACTCAACACTGCAAATTATACTTACATCAATTTCACCATTTCTTGATTCAAGAAAATGAAAATTCCATAGTTGTCTACTGTAAAGTGGGGCATAAAAATATTTCCGGTTGACACCTGTCCTTGAAGTGACAGGAACTACCCACTGTTGGATCTGAGTTCTAACACTGAAACACAACAGACTGCCGTCCAGTCTCTTAAGCTTTAGTCACCAATTATTTACAGTTAAGACACAACCTGTGCACAGAGACCCCTCAGCTGTATCTGCTGCTCTCACTGGGGCTCCGGTGATGAGAGCGGCTTCTGTCACTTTCACTGTCCGAGCCATACGACCGACCGCTCCTGCAGAACAGAGCAAAACAACACAACAGGCTTTAACTCCTATTATCTGAGCTCTAACTATGGCAACGCTATGGGCTTTTCAAAGATGTTTAAAATGGCAAATGGTAGCAAAATCAAGGTTAGCAAAGAAACAAAGAAACCTCACAACAGTGAGGTTTTATTTTTAGATTTACCTGAAATCCATTCAGAAAATTGAGCAAACTACTTTTTTACTACACCCCAGTGAACATCAACATTGGATTAGACTGAAGCGGGAAGGGGTTAAAGGTATAGAGTCTCACTGAAGAAGAGGGTGTGGGTTTGCATGTGAACAAAACCATTAGGATCCTAGCCAATGGGCTTGGTTATGGTCATCATTCAGTTCATGTAATAAGAGTATTTTCTGAGAGCTAGTCAACATGTCATGGTAGGCATCATCCCACCACAAATGAGCAAACCATCGAAGGGCTCAAGGACAGCCTAAGACAGTGGACAGGTAGGTTAGGGCACAGACAACCCCAAGGGTACATTCAGGAAGGGATGCACCTCAGTTAGCAGTGGGATGGAGGTGGGGGTTTCCCAGGGCAATGGGCTGCAGTGGAGACCTACTGGGAAGCAGGGGATTGGGGGTGGGTGTTACATGATCACTTTAGGACACAAAAAAACCAGAAATGATGGAGATGGCACTTGTGTTTCTGGGCAGAAGGTTCAGGATGTTGGAACTGGTAATTGGAAGGGTTCATGTACAAGAGTGCTAAGGCACCTGGACCTGTGAAGACAGCTGGCATCCCCTGAAACAGTTCAAGCAAGGGATTGGTCACATGCACTGTCTGTAGAAAGGTTTCTGGAGTGGAAATAGATGAGGGAGGTGACAGCAGCCACCAGCAAGGGACAATACAAAAGTTGTTAGAAAGTTTTACATCTTATTAAATAAATGATACAATATAAACCTTAACTGTGCTGCTGAAACAAATAATTATGATTAATTTAATAAAATGACAAACTGGCCGTTCTAGTAAATTAGCCTGACTTGCAGAAGTGAGCCATGATTTGGTCTTCTTACTCCTTCCAAAAGAAATATTTGGTCAAAGCTACATGAGTGTTTGAAAACCCACTTTAGTTTCAACTATAAAATAATAACTAACAACTATTCACTGGCAACTCTTAGTACCAAAGCCATATTTAACAGCTGCCTATAGGCCAATGGAATTCAAGAAGAGAAGCGTTGACAGTCCACTTGCACCAAGTGCCCAGTCACTTGTAGTGTTTTAAATCGGGACCCACCTGGACCGCCTGTTGTAACTTCTACCTCGATGGTAACTGTCACTCCTCTGGCTGCGGCTGTGGCTTCGACTCCGGCTGTAGTAGCTATCATAAGTGTAGGATCTGCTTAAACAGAAACAACATGCACTATATTTCCTCATTCAGATACGGAAAGTCTCCTTTTTAGGGCTGTCAGATGGTGCTAGCTCACATGGGCACTCTATGGAGGTGTGAGGACAGTTGCATAAGAAGTTCTAGAAACATCCAGCAATTGCCCCCAATTGGACTTACCATGTTAAAGAGAAAAATGCTAATTTCTTTTCTGCATTGAAAAACATCACAAAATTAACACTGAGTTAGTTTGTCTGAGTCTGGATCTTATTATGCAAGTATATTCAACAAGCACCTGCCATTACAATTTGACATTGTTGCACAATGGGCCACAGATAGATCTCATTTTTTTTTTTTTTTATTTCAAACGTTTTTTTTGCATAGGGTTTTTTTGTTTGGCTTTGCGCCTTTCCTGGATCTCACTTGGGAGACCAGGCTGGCCTCGAACTCACAGAGATCCGCCTTGCTCTGCCTCCCGAGTGCTGGGATTAAAGGCGTGCGCCACCACCGCCCGGCAGATCTCATTTTTAAAGGGTGTGATTTCAAACGATAAACATGCATTTAAGTTATTTGATTGAAAAACCCAACATTTAGGCTGGGGAGGTAAGCTTCATGGCAGAGGACGTGCTGTGTACTGCACCTAGGCCCTGGGGTCAAGCCCCAGCACTACACGCCAGCCCTCCCAATCCAGCACACTGGGGTCTCTCACTGCCACTTACCTGGAGCGACTGTGAGGGTCATAGGAGCTGCTCCTGGACCTGCTCCTGCTGGATGTCCTAGTATGAACCACAGGAGGGACTGTCACCTTGTGCATTAGGGCACAGGTCACATTAACAATCTAGACATTTTTGCCCATCAAAGTGAAAATACAGTGAAATCTTTTAACTCTTTATTTTGTTTTTATCACAAGTATATTGGATTTTCTTTTTAAAAACCTTTGTATTTCATAAAGCTTTGTGTAGTTCTCTGGGGAGACTCTCAGCTGGGTGGAAAGAGAAAAGGGCCATTTACATGAGTGGCCACAGCAGAAAATACCTTCAAAATGTCAGAGGGAAAAGCACCTGGGAAGAAAAAATACAAGCCCTGCCCTCTAGCACACACTTTCCTCTTGGTTTCCTCACTATAACCCCATTTTAACCCCTAAGTAAGTCAAGAGGTGACTGTGCTTGTGACCCGCAGTAAGATCTATGTATGAAGAGGTAAGAGTGACATGGCCTTTCCATACTTCTGTTTCTCTTCCTCACTCTGAAGAAGGAACATCCAGGAAGAGTTCAGAGCTCCAAGAGCTGGATGAGAAACAGATCAGTGTGGTATTTGACATCTACAGCTGTCCTGCTCTGTCCCAGAAGGGGTCCACTGCAAGTGACAGGCCCCACACAGCAAGGCAAGACCATGGCTTACCTATGGCTATGGAAACTTCCATAGGAACTGCTCCGGCTTCGGGTTCGGCCTCTGCTGTACCAGCCTCTGCTCCGGCTTCTAGAGTAGCTTCTTGATCTACAATGGAAATGAGTGAGAAAGAATGCAATGTGTGTACTCCCCAGTTAGGATGGACAGTGGGGCAGGAGGGAAGCACAACCAGGATAAGGTCTCTCACAAACTCTGCACAGTGACAGTCATGAACTTGCAAAGAAGTAGTCCAGAAGAAGCCACCATGGCTTAAGCAAACAATGAAATAAAGAAAAGCCACAAAAGACTGCAGTAAGTATGCTTACATGCTCATGAATGTAACTACTTACTGGTTTCCTGTTACTGTGACACCCCCTCCCCGCCCTTTTTTTAGCTGTCACTCTTATTCTTTGTATTCTTCAGTCTATCTTGATGACAAATGCTGGATGAAACGAGCAAAAATTTGAACATCATCACAAAACTTGATGAACTTAGACAAAGTTGCCTTGGACAGCAACTCTGCATCCATGGCATGTACCTTCCACATGTATAAAAGGGTAGTTAGATCAACAATCCCTAAGCCCTGCAGATTCTGCTCAAAGGATTCTTTGCAAAGGCACGGCAACCTAGGCAAGAAAGCCAGCCACTTTACACCTTTGAAAATGGAGGACTTGTCACTGGTCATGGCAAGAGCGCTTTTACTGTCCAAGTGATAAAACTACAGATAATGATGGTCTTTTCAACTCAGCCCAAATTTCTTCTCCTGAAATGCCCACTTCCTATCTATGTCCTCTATCTGTAGTTTTGGTCACATGGAATAATGCTTCTTATTCCCCTGTCAGATATTTGGAAACAGTGATCACATTTATGTTCTTCTGAGCTAAATGACATTGGGGATGGAGTGGGGGTGTTGAAATTTCTTACCGGTAAGATGATGTGGAACTTCTAGATCGACTTCTTGAGTGACTATAGGAGACAGACCTGGTTCTGTGTCGAGATTTGGTTTCAGATTTACTTCGAGATCTGTGTGGACTCCTGGACTGGCTATTACCATCCCGACTAGGTGTCTGCTCATCACTGGAACTCTCTTGATTCCGTGGCCTCCGGTTTAGGCGTGCTGTCTTTCTTACTTCATCAAAGAGAGACCCGGGCCGAACTTTATTTTTGCTTTTGATTTCTATTCTCAAGCCCTGTGGTTTCACTTCAGGCACAGGAGCCAATGGCTTCACATCCAGAGCACTGGATGTGGCTGCAGTAGGCACTGCCAGATTCCCTACACCCTGCAACGGCTTCCACTTCTCTGTGAGGTTCATCTGGCTCTTCTCAGCCCCCTCCTTCTTTCCAGCAATTTCTACAGGACTGGCCAAGCTGGCAGAACTGTCCTGTTTCCCACCTTCACTTGAGGTTTTACTTTCAGACACAATGCTTTCTTGTTTCCCTCCTGCTCTGGGCTGTGCCATGTGCTCAACCTGCTCTGGAATAATGCTCACCTCTGGGCTGTCTAGCCTGTGGCTTGCTAATGGGGACACTCCCTCTCCCTTTGCAGGAGAACTCCTATCCGGGGTGCAAATATCCATGTTGTCATCTGTCTGAAGCACGTCCTCCCCTCCACCTGGGACATGCTCTTCAACGTGCTGGGTGCTAGGGGAAGAGCTGGTAGCATTTTCCTCCACTTTCGGAGGTGCAGGGCAAGAGCTGGGACCCCGATCACCCTCTGCAAGTGGGTCGTGCTCTGAAGTATCCTTCTTAGGGTTACTGAGACAGCTGCCTTCATCACAGGTTTTCTCTACTTTTGGAATATTGTCTTTTACAGTTTCACACTTCTCGGAGACATGCTTTTTTTCTCTTGGCTCCTGCGTAAGTTGCTTTCCATTCATCTCCTCCTCCTCCTCGTCACCAAACTCTAGTGGAGGCTGCCAGTGAAAGGCTTGCTTCCGTTTCGGAGCCTTGTGTTTTTTGTCTTTTTTGGCTTTCAATTTCTCTCTCACCTTTTTTGTGTGATCCCCTTTAAGACTATCCTTTGGGCATTTTTGCTTCTGGGGTTCTGCTCTAACATTTCCCAAGTTGGAGCAGGAGCCCTCTGACTCAGAAGCCGAAGACTGTGGTCTCCTGGACTTCCAGGCACCATTACTGTCAGGCAGAGAAGTGTTTGCTGAAGGCTTTGCTGGGGGTTTGTCTTTGAAGTGACTCTGACCAACTTCTGACTCGGAGTCTGACGAGGCTTCACCCTCTTCCTTATCAGAACATCTCCCAGGATCACTTTTCCTGTTCTTAGTCACGTCTTGTTCTGAGTTCGACTCAGAGTCCCATTTACTCCCAGCACAATTCTTCCCTTTAGACTTACTGCCATCTCTAGAGTGACCACAAAGACTCTCTTTTAAAGTTCTCTTTTCCCACTCAGCCTTGGATTGCCCTTCCTCTCTGCTTTTCCCCTGCTTATCACTCAATACTTCTGTTCTCCCCTGCTTCTCCTTCTCTGGGGCCGAGTGCACTCCTTGAGCATGTGACTGTTCACTGTCTGAGGAGGAATCTAAAGATGATCTGCTTTCACTATACTTTCTGTGACATGGAGACTTCTCTCTGCCTTTGACATATTTACTGTGAAGTATCTTTTTTGAGCTGCTGCGGTGTCTTTTACTTGAGGTGACACTTTTTTTCCCACTGGATCTAAATGTCCTCGTGGCTCGTCTTCCATCATCACTGCTAACGGAAGTGTATGAAGATGACCTACTGCGCTGGGAACCATCACTGTACTTATTCGGTGAGTGAGACCTAGATGACAGAGACCTAGACTGAGAGCGTGAAGTAGGTTGACTTCGTGACCTTGACCTTGTGTATGACCTAGAGGATGACCTGCTCCTAGAGGACTTGCCCCCTGACCTTCCTGAGCTCCCAGAACTTCTATCACTGTACTTTGAATAAGCACTCCCATCACTTTCTGAATTTTTTTCTCTTTTGTGATAGGATGATGAAGTCCCAGTCTCTTTAATATTTGTTAAACTGTATGTGCTTTGGACAGGCAGCAGGTGGGTTGTTTTAGCCTTCATCTCCTGAATCCGCTCGTAAGAGGGCTTCCAGGGCTTTTGTCCAGGCTTCCACCTAGAAGGGGGAGGGCTGTCACTCAACGGTATTACAGGGATATTTTCTGCTGCCACTGGCTGTACTAGCACATTTCCATTCTGTGGCATCGATGATCGTAAAGGTTCTGTCTTAACTGGCTTATTTTCACTCAACTGAGAAGGTTTTTTTGGTGATTTTGATGATGTTCTTCGGTGCCCTGACCGGGAACTAGATCTGGACTTTGATCTATTGTGAGAATGAGATGAGGACTTTGACAGAGCCCTTGATCTCGAGCTCCCTCTAGAATCCGATCGTGAATGAGACTTGGATCTGTAGGAGTCTCTGCTGGAGTGGGTTGAAGAGCTCCGGTCGTCCTTGTCTGATTTAGACCAGTCCCGCTTTGATGAGAGATGCGAGGAGGAGGAGGAGGAGGAGGAGGCGGCACGAGATCTCCTTTCTCTATCACAAGAGGACTTCATTCGGTGGGTGGAAGATCTTGAGGGTTCCAAGTCAGGTGGCATAACTACTCTTCTCTTCTTTGTCTGTCTGTGTCTTCTGCAATGCTTCTGCTTTTTAGCTTTTTTTTTATGCTTAAACTTCTTTTCCTTTCTGCGTTTCTTGTGGTAACCATCAGAGTGTCTTGCTGTACTAAGATCAGAATAGTATCCATTATAGGACCATGATCTGGATCTCTGGGACAAGCTTCTTTCATCCCATCGGCTTGAACAGGGGTCACTTAGCCTGTAAGTGGGAGGAACAATGTGCATGCAGTTATTTGCAAACACTTTCTGCGTCTTGCAACACACTTCTTACTAACAACAGAGTTCCTAACTCCATACTTTAACATGAACCAGAGCGATGACTCTTCTTGTTTTTAATTGACTAAAAGATTCTGAATGTTTGTGAAAAACACATCAACTAACCAGAGTCCTAATGGAGACACGTCTCCCGTATGATCTGCTCACAACCTTCTCCCTCCAAGAGCAATTTCTGAGAGAGTGAAACCAGGTTCCCAAGCAACCTCACTGAGGAGTCTCTACAGACACAGATTTGCAACTTGGACGACTTGTCTCTGTGGTGCTGGGCATCACTCAGGTGATGCATGCTAAGCAAGCACTCTACCACAGAGCTAGAAACCCAGCCTTGATTCAACTTCAAGAGTCTTCTTAAAAAAAAAAAATCCATGTGCACATGTATGCTTGTGTGCACATGTGGAGGGCGCCTCAGGTGCCACTTTTAGGAACACTAATTCCTTTGAGAGAGTCTCTCATCAATACAGCAGACTGCTAACCAGCAAGCCCCAAGGATCCTCCTGTCTCCACCTCCCCAGCACTGGGATTATAAAGTACTTACTGTTACACTTCGATTTCTACACATATTTTGGTGTCCTCATGCTTGCAAGGCAAGCATTTTAGCAACTGGGCTATCTTCCTAATCCCTTTGCTTTTGGTGAGACAGGTTCCTGTTATGTGGCCTAGGATGGTCTGGAACTCTCTCTGTGGCCCAGGCTGGCCTTAACCTCCCAAGCACTGGGATTATAGTGCCATCAGGCCTGGCTAAAAAGCTGGGTTATTTATTTATTTAATTTTTCACTTTTTAAAAATTTGATGTGCCTTGGTATTTTGTTTGCATGTATGTCTGTGTGAGGGTGTCAGATCCCCTGAAACTGGAGTTACAGGCAGTTGTGAGCTGCCATGTAGTTGCTGGAAATTGAACCTAGGTACCTCTGGAAGAGCACTCGGTGCTCTTAACCACTGAGTCATCTCTCCAGCCCATTTTTCTTTTTTAAAATGTTATTTCTTTTTGAGATGTCTTAGTATACAGCCCCAGCTGGCCTGCAATGCACCACGTAGACCGGGCTTGAACACACAAAGATGCATGTGCCTGCCTCTCTTCCCCAAATACTCAGACTAAAGGCAAACATCACTACGCCCAGCTTCATTAACTATGTAAGTCACATGAACACAGAATGTCCTTAGTGGGAACCTATTTAAATGCTGAAATGACAACTACATCCTCTCCACTTCACTGTGGTAATTAACACTTGGTCCTAAGCTCCTATTCATCACAACAGAGACCAGACACAATGACACGAAAACGGACAGAAGCCTTGTGCTCTTAGGACAGAATCCTTGTGAAGACGCAGCTCACAGTGAGGGCCCTCAGCACCACGTCTGTGCTATTGATCTAAAGAGATGAAGACGCAGCTCACAGTGAGGGCCCTCAGCACCACGTCTATGCTATTTCTACACAGCGGCTGCCACCTTTTCCTTGTTCTTTTAATCAAAACCATTCTCTTACGATGCCTTCAGAGAAACCAAATTCTCCCATGAAGAATTACTTTCCCACAAGCTATTCTGGAGCCAGACCCCTTTGAGAAACTATGGGGCACCACTGTTATCCAACAGTCCTTGGAGTCAGAGATTAACCAATCCATGCACCTGTGACTAAGGGTATCTGTCAAGTCAGACACCTACTAGTAATGTCTAAGACTGAACACTTCCACAATTCAGAGTCCATTCAAACTTGCAGCAAAGAGAAGCTGCACCTGACTGAAGAACCCCTTGGTCTCAGGTGGCAGCAATGTGCTCCAGTAGGAGCTTCTCCTTTGGCCATCTTGACACAGATGTCAGATGGTGACTCTAGCATTTGGCGCTCTGCGTCCAGGCTGTGCTTACACTCCAGGTACTTACTTGTCTCCTTTGCTCCACTTCTCTCCGCTTGGCGGCCTATACGCTCTCAGTCTCTGCATCTCCTCCTTCCAGTGAGGAGGAGTTTCACTGCTGTCATCATCTTCAGACTCAGAACGGGATCTTGACCTTGGAGGTGTGTGATAGCGCTTAAACACAGAGAGGGCAGTGAATGACTGTGGTGATATTTTATTTGTGTTCTAACAAATAAAGCTTGCCTGGGGATCAGAGGACAGAGCCAGACACTACATTAAACATAGAGGTCAGGCAGTGGTAGCACACACCTTTAATCCTAGCATTCGGGAGGCAGAGATTCATCCAGATCTCTGTGAGTTCAAGGCCACACTGGGAACAGAGCCAGGCATGGTGGCACACGCCTTTAATCCCAGCACTAGTTAACCATAGAGGTTTGGAGGTCTGTACAGACAGATAAGAAGTGATAGAGCTGGGCGGAGAGAGGAAGTGATACAGCTGGGTGGAAAGAGGAAGTAAGAAGGCAGGGCACAGAAAGGATATAGGTGTTGAGTATACAGGAAGTAGCTCTCTCTTGGGCTGAGGATTTCCTAGAGGTAAGAACTTGTGGCTGGCTTGCTATATCCCTCTGATCTTTCAGCCCTTACCCCAATATCTGGCTCTGGATTTTTTTTATTAATGAGACTGTTTAGGAATTCGCATTACAACTGTTCTAAAAATGCCCCTTGTAAGACAGAGTCAGCAAAAGTCTAACCTAGGCACCAATTTATATCAACTGCTGATAGTGTGAAGGTGTTTCAGGTACAAGACATTTACCTGAGATCCTATATAACAGCTTCCTGCAGTCCTAACACATGCCAGTCTCCATTACTCAGGAGACTACAATTTCTCAATATGCTATTTCATGTATTATTACATCACTGAATAATTAAATTCATCCACAGCTGTACATGTATGCAATGGCAGTACCTTCCCAAACTATGGGAAATAAAAATGATTTCTTAAATAGGAGGAATAGTCTTTTTTTTAGACATAGGATTTCTCTGTTGTAGCCCTGGTTGTCCTGGAACTCGCTCTGTAGACCAGGCTGGCTTCAATCTCAGAGATCCACCTGCCTCTGCCTCCTGAGTGCTGGAATTAAAGGTGTCTGCCACCAATGCCTGACAGGAGAAATATTCTATTTAAAACTAAACTTCAGATTTTTAAAATACATTTTAAAAAAATCACTATTTAGGTAAGCATTTTGAAAGAAGAACGTTCTAACATACGTACAATTGTGCCTCTTCCTTTAATTTTCCGTCCAGACTTTGATACAGATGGTTTCTGATCAGTTACAACAGGTGCAACATCTGGAATGTTCCTGAAAAAGTTGTGATAACCATTAAAAATGAGCAAATGCCAGAATGTCTTCCCAATGTTCCAAGGCAGAACTATAGTCTTTACCATACAAGGTTTCATAATTCATGACATGAGAATTACATGAAATTCACATCCATCCACATATTTCTGAGCTCACTCAGCTATGAGGTGCACCACACATCATCAGATACAGTCACGACTAGCACTTCAAGTGCTACATACATGACCCTGCAAACATGAAGTGTGTGAACTCTCATTGCAGACTACAAGATCAACAGCTCTAACAACTCTTCTAACACAGAATACTAACTTGAGCTCTAGACAGGAGTTATCCTGCCCCAAAAGAATTCTATTAGTAAATATGTAATTTGAAAAATAAATATTTGATTTATTACTTTGATTTTTTTTTTAAATAAAAGATCTGTGGAGGAAGCCAACCATGCCAGCACATGCCTGTAATCCCAGCATGTGGGGGACTTCAATGCCAGCCTAAGCTATACAGCAAGACCCTGTCTCAAAAGGAAATAAGCAAAGCAAAGAAAACAAGAAACTGTGAAGGGCTAGGGGTACAGCTCTGCCTGACTTCTCAGCTTCCTAAACTACTCACAGGAACTTCCGACTTACACCAGGCACTGCAGCATCTTTGTTCATGTATTTTTTTTTTCTCTCCTCCCTCTTTGGAGACTAGACCTTGTCATGTTGCTCAGGATGAACATCACTCCTGAGGTCAAATAATCTTCCCCAACCGTCCCTGCCCCCCACAGGCTGCGGCACAGGAAAGCAGGCCCTGCACCTAGCCTGGGCAACACAACGGAGCCAACCCTGATAGCAGAGGTATGGGTAAGCCAGCCCTGAGTTGTGAGTATGAAAGAGCTGTCCCCATGTCTCATCTGTCTTGTGGTGGCATGGGTGGGGGAGCTGACCCTGAAGTAACAAGAGTGGGAGAGCTGTCCCTGCCTCCCACCAGCTGCAGCACTCAGGAGAGCGGGCCCTGCACCTCACCTGGGCAACACAACAGAGCCAGCCCTGTTCACAGAGGTGTAGGCAAGCCATCCCCGAAGTTGTAAGTGTGGGAGAGATGTCTCCACTTCTTGTCTGTCCGGTGATGGTGTGGGTGGGGGAGAGATGCCCCTGTGCCCCCCCCAACCCCTTACTGTCTCCAACAGCCACAGCTGAGCAAGATGACCCTCCCCCCTTGCCAGCTACAGCACTCAGGAAAGCAGGCCCTGCTCCTCACCTAGGCAGCACAGCAGAGCTGGCCCTGTTGTTGCAGGTGTGGGTGACCCAGGCGCATTGATGCAAGGGAGAGCCGTTCCCTTTACTCATCTGATATTTGGCAGCATGGGTGGAGGAGAGATGCCCACCCCCACCCCCAATCAATGCCTGAGACAGGTGGAAGAGTTGGCCCTGGAATCCTAAGAGCAGAAGGGTTGTCCCAGCCCCTTGTCAGCTGCAGCACTCAGCAGAGTGGCCCCTGAACCTCACCTGGGCAACATAGTAGAGCTGGCCCTGATGGTGTAGGTGGGGAAGAGCTGACCCTGAGGGTGTGAAAGCAGGAGAACTGGCCCCACCCCCTCGCTCATTGCTGCAAGGGTGAATTAGCCAGGGGCAATGCTGGAGCTCACCTTGGTGGTGAGGACAGGGGAGCACTGGCAGGCTGGCCAACCCTGCAGCTGCCCAGGCCCAGAAGTAGGGTTATGACTTAGCCCACGCCAATATCTACCCCATCTATGATCTGCTGGAGCATGTGAAGGGGCCTGACACGCAGACCCAAAGCTGCAGGATCTGCACAACACAGGGCAACAACAGAATATTCAAGAGGAGTCTCAATGAGGGCCCAGCATTGATAGTGTACTAGAAAACAGAGGCCTCGAACCAGACCAATGACACTTTGCAATGAACACTTGCAAGTAAAGATACATAGACAAAGAGGTTTACTGCGTGACTCACTGTGTCACACAGCAGCTTCCATGATGAAATTTTAAATTTTTTTCCTTTTTTTCCTCTTAAATTTTGTTTTATTTGGGGGGAAGGGTTGCAGAGGTAGAGGGCAGATTTGAAGGGACAGGGAAATGAATGTGATCAAGATGCATGATGTGAAAGACACATTGAATAAATAAAAAGAAAGAAAAAAAATAAAATCTTTTCATTTGTTTAAAAAAAAAAATCTTCCCCATGGCTAGGCCACATGCATATGCCACTATGCTCATGTCCTTTTAATAATTCTGAATTTAAATCTAATATATGAAGTATATTAAATAGTATTTTCTGAGACTAAACCTAAAGCCACAATACAGGGAAATTAACTACAGTAATATTATGATACTAAATTTTATCTCCAGTCACTATGTAATTAACTTTGCACTATTAAAAGTGAAACAGATTTCACCACTCAGTTGGATCCACAGGGCTCAATCAACCTGATAACCCATTCTGAACAAAAGGCCAATCAGCAAGACCAGTAGTATAACCTTCCAAGACCTCTAAATAAGCACTTACCCTCCCTGCCAGGCACGGCAGCATATACATACCTATAACCCTAATACTCTGGGGGGATAAAGCACAAGGATCAGAAGTTCAAGGCCAGCCTGCAACACATAGCAAGATCCATAAGCAGACAACAGCCACCTAAGCAAAACAACAAAACACACCTTCTTCAATGAATAACTGTCCACTTCCTTTACCTGTTTATGTATTCAAGTATGGATTCCGAAAAGGAGTCATGGTGAGTGAGTGTAAGGTAGCAATGAAATAATGGATTTATCCATCAAAGAAACAAAAAATACAGTGTTATAGCTAATCATCACTGTCACCTTGACTGGATATCCAATCACCTACAAGACTGGGCATCCTAACTATCCCATGTGCTAGGGCCAGGGCAGATTGAAGGAGGAAGAAGGAGAAAGCCAGGTGAATGCCAGCACTCCCTTCCCTCTGCTTCTTGTCCACTGTGCTGTGGGCTGCTTCATGGTCCCCCTCTGCAGTGATGGACTTAATTCCCTGAAACCATGAGCAAGGTGTTTCTGTCAGTGGACACAGCAGGGAGAAGAGTAATCAGCCTACTTACGGTTCAGGCTCCACTGTGATAGCAGGCATATCTCTTCTAAGTAAAAATCGGTTCTCGGGAACTGGAGGAATTTCTTCTGGACGGACAACTGGCTTTTCTCTTTTAGCATTTGAGTCACCTGATCTTTTTTCATTCACATCACTTCTCTCAGAATAACTAAAATATAAATCAAGCCACCAATTTAGATGCTAGTATTCACAAAATAAAGGCACATAAAACAACGAAACTTACACTCACCCTGAAGTGTTGACTTTTACAAATTATATAAAAACATCAACACAGTAAAAAATCCAGAGCAAAGAAATTTTTTTTTGGTTTTTCGAGACAGGGTTTCTCTGTGTAGCTTTGCGCCTTTCCTGGAGCTCACTTGGTAGCCCAGGCTGGCCTCGAACTCACAGAGATCCGCCTGCCTCTGCCTCCCGAGTGCTGGGATTAAAGGCGTGCGCCACCAACGCCCGGCTGAAAATTTTTATAAAAAAAAATAAATAACCTAAAATTTTGAAATGGAAGTTGTCAATTCTGCTAATGTTTCCTTTGTTTGTTCGTTTTTGGTTTTTTTATTTTGTTTCTTTGAGACAGGGTTTCTCTGTGTGTAGCCCTGGCTGTCCTGGAACTCACTCTGTAGACCAGGCTGGCTTCGAACTCACAGATTCGCTGCCTCTGCTTCCTGAGTGCTGAGATTAAAGGTGTGCACCACCACCTAGCAATGTTTCCTTTCTTTAAATTGTATTTATTTACTTATTTGTGTGTGCTAGTGTGCCATGATGTGGACTGAGACAACAACTTGTAGGAGATGGCTCCCTCTTTAAACCATGTGTGTCCCAGGGGTCAAATTCAGGTCGGCAGGCTTGGTGAGAAGCCACTGAGCCATCTCAATTGCCCATGCTTTAGGGAGAATCAAGTTTTCTTCAGGGGTGTGGACCCTGGTATACTGCCTATGCCCCAGTGGGTGGCCCTAAACCCTTGCACATCTAGGCCATATTAAATGGACTCAGTGGGTTACTGAAAGAAAAAATAAAAGAAGAAAAAAAAGAGGAGGGAGACATAGTGGGGAATTTAAAGAGGGATTAGGAAGTAGATGATCAAATTAATGTATGAAATTCTCAAAGAATAAATATACTGTATTAAGAAAAAGAATTTTCAGGCATTAGGACTGGCAAGATGGTTCAATGAATAGAGGCTCTTGTCACCAAGCCTCATGTCTTGAATTTAATCTCTTGGGACCCATCTGGTAGAGAGAAACCATTCCTCCAAGCTGTCTTCTGACCTCCACATGTGCATCTATCACATACACACATCTTTGAATACACAAAATAAAACTTTAACATTAAAAAAAGAAAGTTCAGAAATACCTTCACCTGAAAACCCCACCAATCTTTGCTATGAGACGTCTAGACCACTCCTAGATTGTTACAGGCATCAGTTTAAAATCCAAAGGCTCCCCTCTGTAAGTACAGTAAGTAAGAACGCTGAGCTTGCAGAGTGGTCACTGTGCCTCCTGTTGCAGGCTGTGTGCTGGGTCGGACCACTCGACTCACACTTACCCTTCAGGGCTCACTGTGCGCTTCCTCCTTGGCTCCTCTGAACTGCTCATTTCCTTCCGTCTCTTTTTAGTATGTCTGACTTTTGGCCTCCTCTTATGTCTCCTCCTTCTGATTCTCTCTTGTTCAACTTCACTTTCTGAGGATGATTCTGAAGAGGAAGAGGAATTGGAAGAAGAATCCGAGTCTTCTGAATGTGTTGGTTTCTTCCTTTTTTTCTCAAAAACTTTTAACAGATATTAACAAAAACATTAGTACTTGAGTCCAGTGCACACCATCCAGAGTGAAAAACGTGACTGCTGATTATCATATAATTACTTCATGCATAGCAAACTAAGACTAAGACTTAATTAAACTTTTCCACGGTTACATGTATAATAGAGTTGTCTGCAAACTTGAAAAATACCAAAGCCCTTACCCACCATGAAGTCTATATTCTGAATAAGTGTGGCAAGTGATGAAAGCTGAGACAGAAAATAAACCATGTAAAGGGAACAGAGAGATGCAGGTAGCTTAAGCTTACATTTGAGCAGAGATCTAAAGTAGGGAGGGTCCTATAGATATCTTAACAAAGAATGTTCTAGACACCCAGGGGCAGGCACAAAGTCCCTTAGTGTCAGAATAAAGGTCGGCGTGGCTGGAGGACAATGCGTAAGGAAAAGGAAAGACAAGAGAGACCACAGGCCTCTGTGCTAACGATGCCACTGTAGATGTGTCTAGGCAGGATGGACGAAGAAGGATCACTGTGGTAGCTGCTAAAGACAACCAGCAGGGACACTCCTGCTGACAAATGGTCATGGGAACACAAGGAGACAGAGGCAAGGTAGGTAGCACGAGGGTACTGCAATAACACAGGCATGGGCTGGCTTGGATAAGCCAGCAGCCCAGGGAGAAGCAAGGAGAAGCTGACAGTATCTGCTGGTGGATGGGATAAGGCATGGCACAGAAGCACCAAAGCTACCACCATCCACACAGAAATTGAGAAGGGAGCTTCAAGTTGCCATACGCTTTACACCTCTATCCCAGATTCCTCCACCCTTCAAAAGCTCTTACCATCTTTCGTCAACTTTGTGGCAAGCACACCACAGTCAATAACTCGGACATCTGCATAAGGTCTGCTTGCAGCATCTGTTTTCAGATTTTCAATCTGTTCAATGACTTCAAAACCGGAAATAACCAGTCCAAAGACAACATGAACCCTGTCATAATATAAATTCAAGAAATAAATTAGTCTGATAATTACATTATGAACAGTAATTGGGACAATGCCACAAAAAACATATCCACAGAACTGAAAACAAACCAAAGTATTACGAACCAGCTTAAAGGGAGTGACAACCTGAAATCTATTTCATTACAGGAAACAGCAACCATTCATGTGAAGAAAAAATAGGGCTGTTTCTGTAGTGGCTCCTAGCCTTTCTAAGGTTAAGAATCTGGTAACAGAGTATACTTCATACTGAGAAACCACCTCAACAGAGACAATCAAAACCACATGGCTGGGAAGCCTACCCATGGGCACAAGTGAAAGACCTCTTTAGTAACAGGAGAGATGGGCTCTCAAAACTACTGTCCTCTGTGCCCCTTCAGGAAGAGTTTAGCTATGAAAGACTGATCAACCAGTCTTTCAGGCTTATCACCCAAATAACTCCCCAATATTTTAATAACTTGATGCTTACCCATCCAGGTGTGGAGCAGGCTTTGTAGTTCTGTACAATAAACATCAACACAAAGATGGTATCAAAAATGACGTATTCAGATGAAGAAAGCAGAAGGTTTAAACATAGCATGTAGTGAACAAAGTAAAGATAAAAAGACAGAAAAATGTTAAGCATAATATATATCCAACCTTAAAGACCCCTAAACACCAATAATAGCCACTTTACTGATTAAAAAAAACAAGATTGCAATGAATTATAAAACCAACTCTATTGGAATATATGAGATATGTTTCATTTGCGTTATAAAAAAATGTACAGAGTACACACTGAAATTAAATTTACTCTCAAATCAAAAACAATAATGGCAAGAGAAACAAACATTAAAAAAAAAATTTCCCAGCAGAATTAAATGAGGAGGAAGGCCCTGCCCCACACAAAGGAGTGATGAACACTGGCCACACACCCACTGGCTCTTCTATTTGTTTCTTAAGACTGAGACAGTCTGCATGTACTTTAAGGCAGGCAATGGAGAAGCCCCAGGAGTCCTATCCCTCTCTGCAGAACTACCTGCCCCTCTTCTTTCACTCACACTCTTGAAAATGCAATAGGGAGGGGCTTTCAAACTGCAGATGCTCCTTACAGCAAAGTAAGAAATGAGGGGGTATTATTGACATCTTCAATTTCCATGGTCCAGAAAACACCCTGCTAGCTGCTCTGTGAATGTCCCACTGTCACTGTTGGGAACTCTCTGGGGTATACTTGGTTAAGATATTTTGAATCCAAGCTGGTTTTCCCATAACGTTTTCATAGATCTTTGTATGTGAATTGAAATGCAAAAATTCAAAAGTGGATAGCTTGATCAGCATTAGAACTAATAAATATAAAAAACAGATGAGCTATCAGGCCATATTAAAGCAGTCACTTGTGTAAGAAAAACTCATATGCATTTCTATGTACATTTTAAAGCCATTCTAAGACACACGAACAGAACACAATCTAACCTTTACAACAATGCCAAAAACCATTACTGTACAAGAGACTGCAATGCTTATACTTACTTTAAGAGTATCCAGTTCTGTTAGAGATAGTATTTAACTTAAAAAATTTTAATGTCAACTTAGGTTTCAGAACTTTAAATGAATTTTGAGTTTTAAAGTCACAAGTCTCAAATATTTCTTAGAAAACTGAGCAGAAATTAAAGACAGTATAATTGTAAAATAAAAATAAAAACAGGTAACGAAAAAAAGGGAAAGAAATGAAGAAAATCTAACAAACTGGTAAGCCACAAACATTGAAACTATGAAACAATCACCCAGAAGCCATGGCAGACAACAACTGTGAAACAAGATGCTTCCTCTATTGTAGAACTTTATAAAAACAGAAACTAACACACAAGCTGGACAGAAACCCCTCCTAAGAAGGTGTAAGGGTGCTTCCAGAAAGATAAAACTGCTCTGCCATGCAGAAGATGAAAGCACATGGTTGTTTACTGATTAGATACACTCCTCCTTTCTTGGGCCTCACTCTCAGGAATCTAGTATTGAGAAGAGCCTACAGATTTTTCTAGCACACCAAGTCCAATTCAACCGCCACCTCATCTAATACTGTTAAAGACATGTAGGGCAAACTCTTGAAGCAAATTCCAGATACCTGCAGCAACACATACTCAGACTGAGGATGGAACAGTGATCTTAGGACATTCAAGCTTGGGACAGATAACCTGTCTCATTTTGAGAATGAACCCAGGTCCCTCACATGTGCTAGGAACATGCTCAACCACTGAACTACATGGTCAGGCCCTAGTTCTGTGTTTAATTCAAATGAAAACTGGTCGATAAACAAACCCAGTCTTTAGTGTACACATGAACAGAGGAAAGGGTCATTTCTGCCTCTGAGGACAACTTTCAATCTGCTCAGCGTTCAAACCAATGTGAATCATTTAATTTCCTGGCACCTATAATTAAGGACACAGAAATATCAGCTTGCACCTTAACTGGGATAGAATATATAGTAAGAACATGAACAGTATTTCACAAAAAAGGAACTCTCTGGATCGGACTCACTGTAAGGCAGGCTCACCGACACTGTGTTGACAGTACACATGGTAAACAGTCAACAGACCACAGGGTAACAGAAGGGCAGGAGGGACCGTGTGCTCAGCCAAGTCTATTAAAGCAGTCAGAGAAACCCCACCCACCAACTCTTTACTACATCCAATGTTCTCAATGATATCACTCGTGGCAGTGATAGACACACAGTAAACGAGGACTCAGAAGACCAGAGCTGAGCAGAGATGTGTAAGTTTATACACACTTATTAAAGCAAAGGAGAAACAAAGACAAAAAAAAAATTTTCAGACTATAAAGCTTCAGTGCTCACATTGTTTCTATTTTCTCCTATCACTTAGGGACAGTCACTCCAGCCCCTGAATCTACTTAAAACAGTTACTGCAAGGGTTCATTTAAATCACAAACCCTAGAAACTGAAGAGCATTGCTGTTGTTCCAAAGAATAAACTACACTTATGCCATCATCAGACCAGCTTTTGGACCTTACTACCTTCTAAAATCCTAATGTAAAACACCGCCAGTGCACACAAGAGCCACTGAAATGAACTGTACTTCTTAGGTTAACCATAAGCAACAAACACCCTTGTTTTACATACACTGCTGCTACACAGAACAAGCAGAAAGCTTTTTTTTTCCTTAAAATGTTTCAACACATAACAATAGGATTAAAGAAACAAAGGCAAAGAAAGAGAGAGAGAGCCTTAGAGTAATGAGACATTACCTTTGGAGCGCACGGTGTAACACTCTTTCTGTAAATTTTACACAAAAATGGCAAGAAATAAATTGTAATACACTTTTAAGACAAGACTGAATCTATGTTCTAATATCAATATAACTTTGAAATTAAAATTTTATAAAGTTTTATGCAAAGCAAGAAAGCTTTTTAAAATGGAGGGCTCTAAATTTTCT
Organism: Peromyscus attwateri; assembly: GCA_902168425.1. Classification (NCBI taxonomy): domain Eukaryota; kingdom Metazoa; phylum Chordata; class Mammalia; order Rodentia; family Cricetidae; genus Peromyscus; species Peromyscus attwateri. Next base: position 18,259 of record CABHPP010111822.1, on the reverse strand, counting down.
TTCATAAGATATCTATGAAGAGATGAATATTGTTTTAGAAAAGCCTTGTGGAGATCTTCTCAGACTGATGGTATTTTAACACAGGGGAAGGTAACAGCTAACAAAACATTAAAGCTCCATTTATAATCCCAGAGACTAGCTACGCCATCTTTCTCAAAAAGGTAATGCATCTTGAATATGAACACAGATATACAAATCCAAATACTAGAAGTAGGAACTTCTAGTAGAAAACAATGATTCCCCCCTCCCGCTACAAATACCAAGTTCAGATCATTCAAAACAGAACTTGAAGAACTTAACTATTTCAGTTCATTTTCACGCTTCTGCCTTTCAAACCCATTTTTGGTTATATATCACAACATAACAGAACTGACATATTATAAATATCAATATAAGTGGAAAATGATTTGGGCAGAGTCTGGACTATGCTCACTGCTTGTTGCTCGTACTCAAGCTGTTAAGTCATTGGACAGAATTAATAAAAATAGTCATAAGGGCACAATTAGAACTTTAGGATCTCCTCTGAGGCTCAAAAGGCAACAGAGGTGACAGCCTTAGAGCATAAACTCAAATCCTGGCCACAGAACTTATGTCTAATCTGATTTTTCCCTTTATGAGAATTCTTTTTCTTAAGAATACACACTGATGAATTTTAACTAATAAAACCTAAAAAAAATAATAAAAAACTATGACTACATAAACCAAAAACCCAACTATACCACAAACAAAAATTTGCCAGGAATTTAGGTATATTAAGTAAAATGTTTAAAAGTAAATTAGAATCTCTCATATACATGAGATGATACATGCATTAGTGTCACAAAAAAAAAAGGTGTTAAATCATGCAGTTTTTCTTTTCAGTAAAACAGAAAAGTACTCCAGGCCTAAAGTAAGAGAGCACTAAAAACAACTATTCTAATGTCATCTTTGACATACAACTCGTTCCTTCCCAGCCTGAAACTACAGCTGTCACAAAGAGGAGAGGAGCTTGTGTTCAGGCAGTGGGCAACTCACAACGCTCTGTGTCCCCAAGGTCACTCAGACAGAAGAACCTTCTGAAACTCAGCTCTAATACAAAGGAAATACACAGAAATGGTAACTAGACACAACATCTCTTCCTTACTGCGAACATGTATGTCGCACAAGCACTCGGTAAAGCTAAGCCCGAGTGTTAGAAACGACATCTGATATTCAGAGAAAGTGGCTTTGAGTTCAAATATCACAAACTCCTTCCCTCTTAAAAAAGTTTCTGAAGTTAGCATATGAAGTTATTACTTCCCCTAAAACAAAACCAAGCCCAAAGCAACAACAAAAGTGGACTAAGGTCATGACATTTCCTACCATTTCTTCTCACACAAATTTATGAATGTGTGGGTGGGACATTTCTCTCCCAAATTTACTTCTGCTTACCAAAGTGTCAACAGATTTATAAAACCCTTAAACATCTGCTTTCCTCTTGTTTCCTACCTTGCAACAAGTGTTCCTCTCTCATTAGATGAGGGGCCATTTGTAAGTCTGATTCTTAAATGATATAAAACAATCCTAGATCGTGTGCCCCTGCCTTACTTATGACCTCTGTAGTAAGCTGGGGATTAGAGATGTGGCTCGGTGGTTAAGAGCACTTACTGCTCCTCCAGGACCAGAGTTCATGTGCTAGCACCTCATGGCGGCTCACAACCAGCTATGCAATCCAGTCTCAGGAGACATGGTGCCCTCTTAGGGCCTCCAGAGGCATTGTATCCATATGGTACACACATGAAAATGGGGAGGAAAGAGAAGAACTTCATTTACAGATATAAAACCAACAGGCTGGGTGTGGAGGTATGTCTTTAATGCCAGCACATGGAAGCAGAGGCAACTGGGTCTCTGCGTTGCAGCCAACCTCAGTTTAGAGAACTGCTTGTCCAGCATTTACAAAATCTTAAGTCCGATCACCAGCACTGAGAAAAAGAAAAAAACAAATTTTGTTTAAAGGTCAAGTTGAGCTTTTCTTTTCATCTTATTTTCATAAAAATTATCATGACCAGAAATAGTGGCCAGTGACAGTCTATTCACCAAAGCTTCGAAGCCATAACAGGCCTACACTGGGGCTGGAGAGATGGTTCAGCATAAGAGCGCTGAATGCCCAGCACCCACAAGGTGGCTCACAATTCCAGTCCCCAAGGATCCAATGCCCTCTTCTGGCCTCTGAGGGCATTGCATGCACATGGTACACAGACATGTAGGGAAAACACTCATGTGGAAAAAATACTGGGTTTTGTTTTTGTTTAAAAAAAAAAGGCCTGCACTGACAAATATTTTAGTAGCAGCTGAGGGAGTGAATGCTGCAGCTCCTGGTTTAGACAAGATGAGTCCTAAGTCTTTTTGAGGTGCTTTTCTGACTGATGAAATTAGGTAGCTATAGAACAATTTCTTTTAAAGAATGCTTATACACAAATCATTCCATATATTCAGAAATTTAGGGTCTTTCTATAAGACATGCTCTTTCTTCTATGACATTTTTGTACCAAAGTGTTTATAATTTATCTTGAAAATAGGGCTATTTGGGGCTAGGTAGATGGCTCAGTGGGTACTTACTGTGTAAGCATGAGGGACCCTAGTTCTGATAGCCAGCACCCACGTAATAGCTGGTAAGAGCATGTACCTGTAATGCTGGAACTGGGAAGGGCAGAGGAAGGAGGGTTACTGGAGTTTTCCAGCCAGCTAGTCTAGGAGAATCCAGAGAGTTCCAGCTTCAGTGAGAAATTGTCTCAAAAAAAAAAAATAAGGGAGAAGGGTTGACAAAGAAAGATACCGGATGTCAACTTTTTTTTATTTTTATTTTTATTTTATTTGCATTGGTGCTTTTGCCTTCATGTATGTCTGTGTGAGGGTGTCAGACCTTGGAGTTACAGACAGTTGTTAGATGCCATGTGGGTGCTGAGAATTGAACCAGGTCCTCTGGAAGAGCAGTCAGTGCTCTTAACCACTGAGCCATCTCTCCAGTCCCTGATGTCAACTTCTAACTTCTGCTCTCAAGTACACTTGAGAACATGCACGCATGTACACACATAAAGACATAGGCTTTTATAAATAACAAAAAGAGTAAAAAAAATTAACTCAGGGTACAGAAAAACAGAACTAAAACCAAGATTTCTTTGTGTGTGTGTGGCTTTTTTTTTTTTTTGCCACCACCGCCCGTGTGTGTGTGTGTGTGTGTGTGTGTGTGTGTGTGTGTGTGGCTTTTTGAGACAGATTTCTTGTGCTGTGTGTCCTAGGATAACTCAGAACTCACTCTGTACTCAAATCCACAGCTGTTGTTCTTCCACAGCCACCTGAGTTCAGGAAATCACAGGTATGAGCCACACCAGGCTTCCTGATAGCTAGGTACATATTCCATCCCACGAAAGTAGTAGTAACAAAAGTTATAAACTGACCTTTCTAATCATTGATAATGCTTTCCTAGCTTCTCAATGACTATAGGCAATATAAATTAGCACCAGAATTATCACTACCAATGACAGCTAAACCAAGTTTCCCCAATTGTCATTTTCTTTTGCAGCAGAATGTCCCTGACTCTGATACTTAACCACAGTGACTCACAACACATGCTATGACCCTGGAGCATGCCGTCCGTCAGCAGCTTTCTTCTCCTGTCTTAACATTTTCTTCCAGAATGTGAGAGAAGACTCTAGAGCAGCCTAGACTGGGCATGTCTTTTCTTCCTTATTTAGCATTCATTCTCTATACAACATTAAACTTGTCCCACATGATCTCTAATTCTACAGCTTTTACCTGACTCATTCACTGCTTCACCTGTTTTCTGCAGTGCTGGTGACTGAGCCTACAGCCTTGCACATACAAGGCAAGCTCTTTATCCCTGAATACACTTTCTGCCCTAGAGCATTTGTTGTTTTTTGTTTTGTTTTTTAAAATACTTGACCTAAAAAATGAACAGAAAATGACAAAATGAGTAAACACTAACAGGGGTTGACTTGTTGAGTGTGGTTCCAAGATTTTGAATTCATTTAAAAAAAAAATGTTTCAATATGAACTCTTATTTCCTTAGTACTTTATGAGGATGGGGCCACAAACCATTTCCTTCCCATTTCTTGAGCAGTACTACTCCTAAAAAAAGTGTCTTTTCTTCTTCTATATAAGCTCTCCAAACAGAAGCACCAGTTCATATAGCAGTCAATACAAGCAGCTAATAGTTAAATTATAAATAGCTATAAAGAAAACCTCGGGCTGGAGAGATGGCTCAGAGGTTAAGAGCACTGACTGCTCTTCCAGAGGTCCTGAGTTCAATTCCCAGCAACCACATGGTGGCTCACAACCATCTGTAACGAGATCTGGTGCCCTCTTCTGGCCTGCAGTCATACATGCAGGCAGAACACTGTATACAAAATAAATAAATCTTAAAAAAAAAAAATCTTCAGCAGAAATTGTCGTACCTTTAACTAAGGAGGACATTGAAAAATTAAAAAAAAAAAAGAAAAGAAAACCTCACCTTCACTATCTATGATCATAAAATACATATCTGCTAAGATATATTCTCTCTCTCTACACACACACACACACACACACACACACACACACTAAAAACAATACATGTAAAATTATATTGATGAAAACAGCATACACCTTAGGAAGGGAAGTTGCTAAATGTGTGAGCATCAAGACAACAGTTAGTGCACAGAGCACAATAATCCCCAAGGCTTCCACATGCCACACTAACAGCACCAAATTTACTCCTTGGGAACTGTAAAAGCATTGTGGGACACAAATTGAGTACCATTTTGTGCAGATGTTTTACAAGTTCTTGCAAGACCAATGAAACAATCTATAAGACACATCTGAAGCCTCTCCTGCTTTCCGTTTCATAACTGCTATTCAAGGTGCCACAGGTGATGTGTGGTCAAAGAACAAAAGCCCAGAGCTGTTCCAGGAAAGCCACTGGGTAGGTCTATCTATGATTATACACACAACTAAAGACAGTACATTATTCTTTTTACTACTTCCAGCTCCAAAAGGACATTGGCTTGCAAGATACAGAGTTTCAAAGACTTCTCCTTTATTGGCTACCATCTCTTTCAGGATATTTTGTTCAGAAATGTGAACATTAGTTTGATTTTTATCTTGCGACCTGTGGAAACTGGAATTTTCAGCCAGCATAAAGCAGCACACAGGCACATAAGTCACTTAAAAAAAAATTAGAACAAACTTTGTGTGGGTGCAAAATGTTCAATTACCTCCAAGACTGTGAACTCCTCTCCACAAGGAAGTTTCAAATAAATTTCACCAAACTAAAGATAGAAATTTTTTTCACGCATCCAGTGATTTTAGTGCTATCTATAGTTAATTATGAAAACAAGCTTAAATTTTTTATTTCTAATTTATTGATTTAAATTTTTCATTTGGCGTTCCTCTTCAAACAGCAGTCCAATGCAAAATTAGGCCACACAGAAAGCAGTAATGCCTTTACTAAATGTTTCTAGAGATTTAAGTAGCTATTAAAATGATAAGGTAATAGGATAGCAACAGAGGTCTGTATAAATAAGCTAACTATATGCAATAAAGGCAAGAAACTGCTACTACCTGATAAGGCAAATTTTAAATGTAATAATATAAAAAAGAAACTTTAGAGCCCTCAGATGGCACCATCCTGACAAATGAATTGTTAGTTTTTCATGTTCACAGTTCAGATAAGTTTAAAAATGGAAACAAAGAGGCCTTAGAGCAAACAGCTTTGACAAGGAGTTACTACAAAAAAGTTTCTGAAGATCTACCTCTTTACTTTGCACTGCCTCCGCCCCCAACAAAGGGTAAGACTAGGAAAAGTACTCCAGTGAAAAAATGTGTAACTAACCATCTGCGGAATCAAAGCAGGGCATATAATATAAGTGACTGTCTCAGGTTTCCTTCCCCTGTAACTCCAGCACGATCACCTTCTACTAGCTTTCCATTTTTAGGACATCTTTAGAAACAGAATGCCCCTTATCTGAACTTCTTCAGATCATGTCGGGAATCTTTCAAACTTAAAATGTGAAGTTTTTTATATGAATAATTGACTCCTTTAAAGACAGAGAAGCGCTATTCATATTTATCCATTCAGAAAGATGTAAAAGAAAATGTGATAAACCATGAATAAGATATTTCTCCAACATACACAGAACAACAGAGATTACTATCAAAACTATTAAGCTGCATGCTGGGCAATTACCTTTCATATTTTATATGATGAGATAATAAAAAAAATAGGTTTAGATAAGAATGTAATTAAAAGTATGCCAAAGGTTTTACTTAGAATTTTTACATGAGAATCTAGTCCTTGGTTGTGCATGCATATACAAACAAGAAAAAAACATTATTACTGTGTATGACATCTGTATGTGTATGTAGGCACACATGTGGAGATTAGAAGACAACTTTGCAGAGTTGGTTTTCTCCTTCTACCTTTATGTGGGTTCTGGGGATCAAACTTGGGTTGTTGGGCTTATGTGTCAAGTGCTCTACCAACACTGAACCACAGAGCCAGCCCAAAAGTTATTTGGCTCTTTGAAAAGAAAATTTAGTACTTTAAAGTTTGTTGAGTAATATTTACAAATTTTGGGAAAATGACAGCCAATGTTGAGTTAATAATTTTACTACACCTCCTTTTAGAGAATAATGTTACCTCTCTCAAAACAAGTTCATAGTAAGAGAGAAGACAAAAACAAAACCTCACATGATGATTTACCCAAACCATTTTATGCCTAGGGGCCCATCATAGACAAATTTTTTTCTTTTTCTTTTTCTTTTCTTTTTTTTTTTGGAGACAGGGTCTCACTAAGTAGCTTTATAGCTCTAGCTGTCCTGGAACTCACTCTGTAGACCAGGATGGCCTCAAACTCAGAGATTGGTCTGCCTCTGCCTCTCAAGTGCTAGGATTAATGGTGTGCGCCACCACATCCCGCTAGGCTACATCATGAACAATTTTTGCATGTTCATCGTGAGTTCCTATTCCAATCTAGGTTTCTAAACTGAGCCTTCAAATGAGGAAAAGGCTACAGTCAAATTCCTTCCTCATGATGGCAGCATATTCTGGAAACAATATGTGCCTTCTGGTTACATTTTTCGATTCCATTCTTCAAATCCAGGATATGTGCTGAGCGCTGAAGAAGCCATTAGAGATTACAGTTACTACGTAACATCAGAAACACAGAGCCAAACCAAAGCTGTCAAGTGTTTGAGCAGTAAAATGAGGTTAGCTATCCCATCTTTCTCATGAACAGCGCTTCTCTGTAGGAAAAGCTCATCTCTGCATTATGCCTACTCACATGAAAAACTGGGAACCATTGGTATGTTTCCCTCGGTTTGCCATTGACAAAAGGAACGCTCTGTCATGTTTGAGAATAAAGTTTTCATCTGTTTGAAGAAAACACAAATTTGTTAGTCTCCAATTATAAGCAGCTTTTAAAGTCATGTTCAAGTACTAAATTGAAAGCAAAGGATGAAATTCCTCTTCTGGTAGGTAAGATATTTGGCAATATTTAGAAAAAAAAATTAACTAATCAAGTAACAAAAGCACAAAAAGGCCGAAAAGATACTAATTAAAGCCTTGAGGAAAAGAACAGGTATTTAACACTGTACAAACAGCCTTAGAACAGTCACTTCCAGCAGTAACACACTTGGCTAAATGATATATAAACTACTGACTCTCAGGGAAGACCAGTCAAGAAATTTTTAGAAAGATATCTACAGTTCAATGTATTTCCTTCAAGTTTCCAATTAGCCTGACACATGAACTATACGTAGGTGAGTTTAAGAAGCCTAATCTTAAATGCTTAGTATTTGTCAGGTAAATTTATTATTCTACTGAAGTCAAGCTGGTCTATGAAAACAAAAATATTACATATATTAAGTTTTAGGAAAATATCAAATTAAATTAAGTATCAAAAGGATCACAAAATTACCTATGGAAGAAAGTTGTATGAAACTAACATTTTAAAAGGCAAAATACAATCTTAAGATACAAAAGCATCTGCCACAGGGAATAGCCACATTAAAGTGGCCCACAACATTAAGTGTAAGTTGCTACATGCCATTAGAACAAGCTAGAAAGGGGAAAAAAATCTGCCATCACCATCACTTAGAGATGGCTTTAATTCAGTAGACTATCTTTAAAACTGGACAGCCATATCACTCTGGATGCGCCTGATCTCCTCTAATATCAGAAATTAAGCAGGGTCAGGCCTGGTTAAGTATTTGGAAGAAACATCTTTAAAACAAATTTCCTTTTACATTCATACAAACAAATCTTTCTTTAGAACAGAAACATAAAACTGTAAAGAAATGATTACCTTGGGGACAGGCTTCTGAAAAAAGAGTAGTGATCCATTTTCCCCAAAGGAAATATAAAAGACCATTACGCACTGAGGCTTTGATAGTGTCAAAGTCCAGCAATGCTGGAGCCCACTGTAAATCCCTGCAACTGACTTTTCTAAGGCTTTTTGGGGAAGTGCAATAGTTAGACTTATGAAATGTTACTACTGTAGGAGTAAAATGCAACCGTAAAGTTCTAGTACACAAAAGAAAACATACAAACCTTTGAGAAAGGAAAAAATACCAACTTTTATTCAAAGAATTGCTTGGTTTGGGGGGGGGAACCACAACTAGATTCTTTTTTCCCTGATGTAGAACGAATAACCAATTGTAAAGAAACAAAGGCACAGATGCATGTATGAAATCACATAGATTTTCCAAGTCTTCAAACAATACAGACATCCAGCCACCACCTGACCAGACTGTCCGTGGATTTATTAGGAGGGCACAAGGGAGCAGAGTGGAGTTTGTGTTACTGAGCTTCGTTCTCTTACCTTTTCATTTTGCAAAAGACCACATTCTCTATAAACAAAAGAATATGTTGACAGTTTTAGGCAGGAAGATAGGAGTTTTCATGTATATAGTTGCCTAACCTCCATGCTGAAAGTCATGTTTAACCTTAAAGTTAGCCTTAATTAATCTTGTCAATTAAAAGTTATATATTACAATATAATTTATCCCCAAACTCATGCAAATAAAGTATTTTCATGCAGCATTAGTTTCATGCAAAACGTGAACTACAAGTAAACCTCTTCTCATTAAAGTATGCGACCAAACTTGCTTTATATCAGAACTGAAACAAAAAAAAAAACACAAAATATCAGGCCTTACCTTTAAAGTATCCACCATAAATTGATTCTCCACCTTTTCCATTACCTGAAAACAATGAGCCATAATGAAAATTTGAAATATTCAACACATGAAAATTAGTATCTTTTAAACATCTACTAGTGTATGCACACATGTGTATGTGTGCAACAGTATAAATGTGGAGGTCAGAGGACAACCTGCAAGAGTTAGTTCTCTCCTTCCACCATGTGAGTCCCAGGGATTGAACTCAGGTCATCAGGCTTGATCACAAGTATCTTTACCTGCTGAGTACCTTGCCAGCTCCATTTGCTTTAGATTTAAGACACAGCCTCACTAGTGTAGGTCAGTGTGACCTTAAACTCAAAATCCCTAACCTCTACCTCCCAAGTGTTAGGATTATAGGTGTACACCACCACATCCACCTCTATTACAATTATCATCATCATCATCATCATCATCATCATTGCAGTACTTCAGATTGAAACCAGGGCCTGGTACATACCAAGCAAGTGCTCTACCATTCAGCTACCTTCCCAGCCTAATAAATTATTTTTGATAGCCTCAATATCCTGAAGGAAATCTTGAACCTTTTACCTGCTACAAAAAAAAACCATGATTCTAGGTGCATTCAATTAATTTAATCTTTAAAATATCATAAGTATTATCAGAAAAATGATCTCTATGACCCATTTATTACAAGTAGTAATCACACTAAGAAATTTCTAGAATAGCTGTAATTAGACAGTACTGTGGTGTTCACTGGAAGGTAATCTATGGGATAATTATAATGTCACTAAAATAAACTACATACAATACAACATCATAATCTTTTACTTTTTCACAAGTTCTGGATCTGTAACATCTGTTCATCCAACAATGATGCACTGAGGACACAATATTCACATCATTCTGTGACATAATATTCACCATTAAAAGTGATAATGAGATTCTTTAAAAAGTGACAGATGGATTTATTAGGAATATAACTTTTAGCTCTACCTTCACTGAAGTCCCCACCCTGAATCATAAAGTTTTTAACCACACGGTGGAATGTAGAACCTTTGTAACATAACTTCTTCCCAGTTGTTTTCCCAAGGCCTTTCTCCCCTGGGGGGAAAAAAAAAAGAAGTTTAGCTACAAACCATCATTCTATGAGAATAACCAACAAGCTAATCTGCAGTCAAATCCCTCCCATGTACTGACACAGTGAGAGATGTAAGACACAATGTATGTAGCATACATACATAATGTACAAACCAAAATAAGTAACACAAAGCAGTTTATGTACTAAAATGATCCAGAAACAATTCTATGTGCTACAGGAGATAAGAATGGAGATGAATGAAACAAATTAGTTCAAACATTGTGTCTCTTTGTGTTCAAATAAAGGTTTTAAAAATGAAGTTTGCTATTTCTTTTTTTTTTTTTCTTTTTTTTGGTTTTTCGAGACAGGGTTTCTCTGTGTAGCTTTGTGCCTTTCCTGGAGCTCACTTGGTAGCCCAGGCTGGCCTCGAACTCACAGAGATCCGCCTGCCTCTGCCTCCCGAGTGCTGGGATTAAAGGCGTGCGCCACCAACGCCCGGCAAAGTTTGCTATTTCTAATGTTTAACATTTTTTTTTCTGCTTGGCTAGGGTATGTACAATGATACATAATAAAAAGCAACATGTTTTATAATTTAAAAAATTGAAATTTAGATAAAATTTTTCCAAGATAAAATTAATTTTGAAGATGTCCTATTTGACAAACTAATACATAAAAATTGTACTACATGAAATAGAATCTTATCATTTTAAAGATGATTTATTTTCCTCCTGTCCTCTCAATTACTTCATTTCATATGAAGTAATGATAACATTTTAGCTATAAAACTCACTTCACAATTACGTTTTTATGAAAGTTCCTCCGCCTTAAAGCAGATACAGATACAAGTAGCCAGGCATTCTTACTGAAAACAGGTTAAAAACTTCACTGACCTGAGCATAGGCATAGGAAGTTTTTGCATGTTTTTGGACATATGTCTGAGAAGAGCTGAAACATAATTCGGCCAACTGAAACAAAATATATGAGGGAAAAAGAACAGTGAACAAGTTAATATAAATATTCATGTAAGAACTGGGAGGTACCCTAATAATAGTAAGTTTCTTCTTTGTTTTTTAGAGATCTAACACAGTGAGTTTTAATTAAAACTCATGGCTCTAGCACAAAAATTATACGATTTGAAGTATTTTTTTTAACAGAGCCTTCTTGTATATTAGACTCCTTTAATACAGAACTAACAACCCTTTTAAAAAATATTTGTTTTGTTTTGCTAGGCTAAAGATCAAGCCCATGGCCTCACACATGCACAGCAAGCACTCTAGTGTTGAGCTGCACACACTCCCAGCTCCAAGTATTCTAATTAATAGCTGTGTGACCCATTAGGCCCTGTCAGTAAATCAGTACCTCCCTCCATAACAGTCTATTTTGCTCAGCTGTCTTTGGAGCTTTCTTCCCTTGGCTGTTTGGAGCCAATCACCTAAACTGTACCCACACTCAACGCTCATGTTCCACTCCCTGAGTGAGAGCCAGGGGAGATGCTCAGAAGAACCAATGCTGTCTACAATAAACAATAAAAAGAAACACACTATGCCCTAAAAACTGTTCACAAATTCTGGTCTCCATATTCTTTTTTTTTTTTTTTTTTTTGTTTTTCGAAACCAGGTTTCTCTGTGTAACAGTCCTGGCTGTCCTGGAACTCCCTTTGTAGACCAGGCTGGCCTCGAACTCACAGAGATCCACCTGCCTCTGCCTCCCAAGTGCTGGGATTAAAGGTGTGCGCCAACAATGCCCAGCTCCATATTCTTTTGAACTGTTTTAAATTACTAAGCTTTTGTTAATACTTGTTATACTTGTTAATTAGCATATATAAATCAAAATTCAGACATTCCTTTAAGACACAATATCCAAGCACACATTCCATTAGCCCTCAGGTCAGTGAAGTGAGATCTCCCTGAAAAGTGAAAATCCTGTTTTAGTATTATCATAAAAAATAGTTCTGAACCATGAAGTGGTATTGCACGCCTTTAATACCAGCACTCAGGAGGCAGAGACAGGTGGATCTGAGTTCAAGAGCAGCCTGGTCTACAGAGTGAATCCCAGGACAGGTAGGGCTACACAGAGAAACCCTGTCTTGAAAAACAAAAACAAACAAGAAACCAGTTCTGACTATATAGACCTGTTCAAAGAGTCTCAGTAAAAAAGATTTTTAAGGTTTATTATATTTCCTTTTATTTATTGGGGGGAATGATATGCATGTATTACAGAGCATGTGTTGAGGTCAGAGGACAACTTCCAAGAATGAGTTTTCTCCTTCCACTATGTAGGTTCCAGGGATCAAACTCAGAGGATCAGATTTAGCAGCAAGTACCTTTTCCTGCTGAACCATCTCTCTGGCCCCCAAGAAATGGAGTTTTAGTTCATAATTCTCTCCTAATCCCATCTCCTCCCTCATTCTACAAAGTCTTTTCCCTTATGGACATTTTATTTAAAGAAGCAGTATAAATCAAAATGAACTGTACATCAAATATAAGTCATGTTTAGAATAGACACAAACTGAGTCCTACTGTTTTTATTAACAGTTTTAATATATTTCTAGCTATCCCAATCTGTCCTTTACTGCACAACAGATACCTGTCATGGACAATGTTAGAGGCCAGCTCCGAACTGTAGAAGGGTTCTTGGGGAGAGGAGTGAGGAATGAGGAAGTATTAGATAGAAATACAGATGGAGACAACGAGAAAGACAGAGACATAGGATAGCTTCAGGAGGACCCTGGGTCAATACCCAGTCACCTGGACTTTATTCATGATGGGCTTTTTCTATATCAGCAAGGGGAGGGGCAAAAGACCTCCCCCTTTCAAGGTCAAGGTATAAAGTACCAACAAGTGTAGACCCTTCAAAATACCTGGTAACCACTCCCTTGGCCAAATCATCCCATTATGTATCCCTGCTGGGCAAAGCAAGCTCAGACTTTCAGACCTTGAGTAAGACCTCACTAGGGAGCCTCTGTGGACCCCCACAAGACAACCAGAGGGATCATTATTGACCATCCATCATGTGAGGAAACTTCCCTGTGTCAACACTCTAAAACTAAACTCTGACAAAGTCAAAGTTTAAAACAATTTCAAAACTTTAGCTGATTCTTGAAGAAAAAGATACTAGCTCTGCAAGTCAGAACATACTTAGATCTTTGGAATCATTGTACAATGTTTGCCTGTAGGATAAAATAAACAAACAAAAACTAATAGGGTGTGGTGGCACGAGTCTTTAATCCCAGCACTCTAGGCAGGAGAGATCCCAGTGAGTTTTGAGGCCAGCCTAGTCTACAAACCAAGTTCCAGGACATCCAGAGCTGTTACAGGGAAAAACTCTGTCTTGAAAACAAAACACAACATAAAACTATAGAGAGATCCTGTCTAAAAGAAGACCTGGGTTCAACTTCCAGCACCCACACCAGGAGGTTCACCTAAACTCCAGATCTAGGAGATTCCAGTGTAGTACTCACTCAGAAGGCAGAGACAGGTGGATCTCTGTGAGTCGGAGGCCAGTTTGATGGTCTACATAAGTAAGTTCTATGACAGCCAGAGCAACAGTTTCTCTGTGTATCCCTGGCTGTCCTGGAACTCCCTCTGTAGACCAGGCTGGCCTCAAGTGCTGGTATTAAAGGTGTGTGCCACTACACTGGCTTCAACCTAGGCTTTCTTAAGATCATAGACACATCTAAATCAAGTGAATTTTTTTTTTGTTTGTTTGTTTTCTTTTTCATCTTCCCCCTAAAACTCACAAGGCTTTAAATCAGTGGCTCTCAATCTTCCTAAATGACCCTTTAATATAGTTCCTCATGCTGTGGTGACCCTCAGCCATAAAATTATTTTGTTGCTACTTCACAACTGTAATTTTGCTACTATTATGAATCATAATGTAAATATCTGTGCTTTCTGATGGTATTAGGAGACCCCTGTGTGAAAGGGTTGTTTGATCCCAAAGGTGTCGCCACCCACAAGTTGAGAACAACCACTTTAAAATGAAAGCTGGTGAAAGTTTCTCCTTTACAGGTGACTAAGTTATTTATCTCCTAGTACCACAATAAATTTGAAAATGTGAAGTCTAACATTCAGAGATGTAGGCCTAACTATCATAACCTAACCTGATGTAGAACATGTTCTACTGGACTTAATCTCAGGAGGCAAGGGTTAGCGGAAAGTCTTTGTGTTCTCTATAGCACATTAGGATTGGGGAACAGACAAAAAATAAAGCTGCTATGACTTTAATTTGGTGCAAGGTTAAAAGACACTGCCATATCCAGCTAGAGATGGCTCAGCAGTTGAGAATACTGGCTACTCTTACAGAAGACCCACCTGGTAGCTCACAGTAACTCCAGTTCCAAGGGATCTTATGCCCTTTCTGGCCTCCAACGTGCTGGGATTAAAGATGCACATAGACATACAGGCAGGCAGGCAAAACACCCATACACATAAAATATAAATAAAAACAAAGCAAACTGCTATCTCCAGAAAATTTTTTTTTAAAATATCCTAGAGCAGTGATTTTCAACCTATGGGTCACAATCAACCCCTCTGGAGGTTGCCTATCAGGTATTTGCACTACAATTCACAACAGTAGCAAAATTACAGTTAGGAAGTAGCAACGAAATAATGTTCTATTTGGGGGGGTCACCACAACATGAGGAACTGTATTAAAGGGTGGCGGCATTAGGAAGGCCGAGAACCACTGTCCTACGTACAGCAAGGGCTGGGGTGATGGCTCAATAGACAAAACATCTGCATCACAAGTGTGAAGATCTAAGCTTGAATTCCCAGAGCCCATGTAAAATGCCAGATGCAAATCCATACACACATACCTACACGTACGTGTACGTGTACACACACACACACACCCTAGGATAAACAGATTAACCCATTGGGTTCCTAATGTATGACAGCATATTAAGCACATGCTTTACCATTGAAATATATGTCTAGCCTTCGATTTTGAATGAAATACGGACAAACTTTATTAGAAGAATTTCTGCCTATAAAGAGGTATAACTTGGCCAGGCAGTGGTGGTGCACACCTTTAATCCCAGCACTCAGGAGGAAGAAGCAGGGGAGTCTTTATGAGTTCAAGGCCAGAACTGAGTTCCAGGACAACCAGAGCTACACAGAGAAACCCTGTGTCGGGGGTGGGGGTTGGGGGGTGGGGTGGTGGTGGTGTCATAATGTGAGTTAATTCACCTATACAGAAATTGACCACTCTAAAAAACAAACAAGAAAATATTAACCTGAACTAAGCTCATTTGTGAAACAAACTGCAGGCTTTCAACAAATAGCTTAATGGAATTGTATTATTTTATAGAAAACAGGTAATATTTGATACTCTCAGTTTCTAAAGATGTAGTCTCTGAAGAAAAGTAATATGCTTCAGTAGTTTGTTTTCAGTGACAGGCATAAGCTCTGGTCATGGAACACATCAAAAAGAAAAAAAAAAAAAAAAAGGCTCAGGGCAGTTGAGAAGGAAGGGGTTGGGCATGTAGCTCAGTGGTAGAGCACTGGTTAGCATGCCTGATGCCCTAGGTTTGATTGCCAGTATCAAAAGTAAAAGATAAAGAAATAAGAAGTAAACTTCATCCCCTCAAGTTTCTATAAACACACACACACACACACACACTGCAAACAATAAAAACTTTGAGACATAGTCTCCATTAAGTTGTCAGGGTGGCCTCAAGGTTCAAACTTAATTTGTAGCTCAAGAGGACCTTAAATTTACAAACTTCCAGTCTAGGCCAAATTCCTAAGAAATCTAAAGGAGGAGCTGTTGAGAAGTTTCAGCAAGTCAAAGTGCTTGTGAGAAAACTCTAAGGAAACAAGAGTCTTGTGGCCTCGGTTTCTTCAAAAACAGGGAACTGTTCTTGGAATGTGTTTTCGTGACCTTCCCAGGTGTAACAGACAGGAGTGAGTTCACTTTAGATTACTGATTACAACTGGCTATTATTTGTTTCTATGCCTTTATGGAAAAACAAGTTTTTGCCATGAGCAGCTAGTGATTGTGATTAATCAGGTGACCCTTCTTAACCCTCAGAGTATAAACTGTCTGATGCTTTGAATAAAAGTGGCCACACCATGAGACTTCCGTCCGCCTCATTTTTAGGCTCCACTCTCCCAGGTTCATGCTGCCATTAGAGAGGTAAACAACACATTTTCAACCAGGAGGGAAAGATGAGCTATGACTACAGACTATGGCAACCGATGCCTATTGCACACAAATCTGACAAATTAGATAAATGTGTCAGTTTCTTAAAAGCTACAAACCACCACTACATCAATAAGTAACAGACATGCAGATGAATATTCCTCTATCAAAGAAATTAAAATATTCATTAAGAGCCATAATAACAACAAAAGAACAGTCACAGAATTATTTCCAATAGGAACAATTCACTGAACTCATACAGAAAAACTACTATATAATGTAAAGGTTTCCCCCCTTTAAATCTGTATTTGCATTCATTCCACAGTTTTATAATTCAAAAGTTAATCTGTTTTGCATTTGTACTGATAGTAATTGAAAATACACACTACGTTGTATTCAACTCTTAGCAGTGTATCTTGATTTCTATACCACCTCTGCTTATCAAAATAAATCAGATACTGTATCTGTGATGCTGAGAATTGAACTTGGAGCTTACATATGATAGGCAAGCACTCTCCCACTCAACTATATTCCTGTATGATTCTTAATTCATCTTTGCTCAGTAGTTAATCCATGCTCCAGATAACAGGAGTTTTACTAGTTTTTAAGGGCTAAAAACAAGCTGGGCAGTGGTGGCACATGCCTTTAATCCCAGCAGAGGCAGTCAGATCTCTTTGAGTTCAAGGCCAGCCTGGTCTAGAGAGAGAATCCAGGACAGCCAGAACTGCACAGAAAAAACAAAAAACAAAAAACCTTAAAAACAGAAGATGCCCTAAAAAAAAATAGACATTAAGCAAAGATTGTGCAGCCACATTAAGTATTCTCCTTTCAAGATTCATATCTGTGGTGCTGGGGATCAAAGCCAGGTCCTTGGTCATTCTAGGAAAATACTCTACTTCTGAGTTATGTTCCTAAGTAACTAATTATTGCTTTCTGAGTATGCTCACACCTTAGGTTTGCAAAGATCTGTGAAAAAAATCTCCACAATAAGTTTGGTAAATGCTGAATGTACTGCAGAAACAGTTAAGGGCTGAAATGTTAAATGGGAGAGACAACATTTTTAAGATCACTTCATTCCTTTGTTCGTTCCCTTTGCTGTCTTCCTTTATCACGGAGTCAGGGTTCTCCTTACTCTCTTCCCTCCACTCCAGCCACACTTGGCTCTTTGCTTTCCCTCGGAAACTGTTGTCCACGACCAAGCGGTTCTCAAATACACCCACATGGTTCGGATTCTCATCTACTTAACTGTCTTTACAAAACGGACTTTTCTCACCACCTCACTGAACAGCACTGGAAGGAATGTGTTTTTAACCCTTTGTTAACGGCCTGTGGTCTTCCAACAGGATGTAAACATAAAAGTGGCAGCTGTTTTAGTCACTGCTGTACTTCAGAGCCTAGGACAAGCTCTCCTAAGACATCCGCAACATAAAATGTGTTAAAATTCCTGCAGTTTACAACCCTTGAGCCTAGCCGGCGTGGTGGCACACGACTTAATCCCAGTGCTTGGGAGGCAGCTTCCAGGCCAGCCTGGTCTATGGCAGGAGCTCCAGGACAGCCAAGGCTATACAGAGAAACCCCGTCTCGAAATACAAAACAAAATAAGGACCTCTGCGCCTGAAACAAGTATTTCAGGAAAATAAATGTATGCTTATACATGTGTATGTATGTTTATGCTGTATACGTGCATGCTTCATGTGTGCGTGTGTGTACATGTGCACGCATGTATGTGTAAGTCTCCCTGTGTGTGTCTGTGTATTAATGAATGGTTGCACACTACGGAATTCCTAAGACAAAACAACACAGCTGCGGCGCTGCATCCACGATGCAATCCCGGGGTTCCGGAACGCACGCAAGCGGTTCCGTCGCCTAAGCCCTTTC
>CABHPP010111821.1:0-16221 GCA_902168425.1 Peromyscus attwateri | reverse complement strand
CTCTCCACTCGTGTTCCCTTTAAGGATTCCTTAGGTTTTGTTTAACTTACCTAGTAGTTACGTTTTGATTAGTCACCCGTTTCAAACCTCATAGTATGCTGCCGTGTTACCTATGGCTATCAAGTCAATTTTCTACTTAGTAACATGTGTGTGCAACATGAAACATCCTTTATCAGCCTTCTCTTTATGAAAGGAGCATGTAGTTCAGGTGTCTGGGTGAGCTCTCTCCTGCTGTGTGAATGGTTCCCCCGACCAAATACATTTGGAAAAGCTTGGTTAAATGTGACTCAGCTTACTCAACCGACAAGATTTTCTTAAAGCTTCTGTTATCCAGATATCCTGAAAGATCTTCTCCCATGTGTTTGATTAAAAAAGAAAATGCTTCCCCTCTCTTGGAAATAATACTTTCTAGAAACTGTTTTGAGAACACTCATTTAGTAATTAAGTAAGGTGTATATTCAAACAACACTAGGCTATTTGACTACAGATAACTACCTACTAAGAGATTTAGTAATTTAATGGTAATGAGTTTATAATAAAAATTTGTCCATAAGAGAACTTCTTTTTAAGAAACAATTTTATTTTATTATTTTTTGAGTGTTGAATCCATGCCCCCTTGTCTCAGTTTCAAAATTACAGATGTGGCTGGGCACAAGACAAAAATTGAATGCTGTATTACATAGATGAACCAAGACAGTCGTAACAGCTTGAAGGGTCCTCCTTCACCCTGTTTGGAATTAGTAATTCACTGAGAGTAAGCTGTCAAGAATGGAAGTTCATCAACCATGTATTAGCCACCAGAGCTCACATTGCCGTTAAACTGTGTGAGTTAAGAGCTCACAGATGGTTTAAAATACCACATGGACTTGGTGAGTCAGCTCTGCCACACTGCATTTGCAGCTTTGTAGCCGGGAGTGACGACACATGAGCTGCAGTGTCCTTAGTAGTTTGTCTCTTAGAGACAACTTGGCAGGCAGACATCTTGCAGATAAATGAGGAAAGATTGTCTATTTCAAGTGGCATAAGACATTCCTTCAAGCAGTGTGTCATATCTCTTCATACAGTCAGCATTTTCTTTGGAGCAGAAAATCTCCTCTCCTGCTCCCGGAGTACATGGCAGACATCTTTGTAGGGGTAGCACTCAGGAGGTAAAGCACTGTGCATTTGGTAGATCAGTGTCTACAAATAGGTCAGGAAGTTTCTTGTACTTATGTGCATTTCCTTTTCTTCCTTCTGCTGGATACCAGCTGGGTCAATCTGGGTAACTTAATAAAAATGCTTACTATTCATTTATATGTATTACTGAATTTTAACTTTTCATAATCTGTAATGTTAGGTGTTGATAACTATTTTAGAGAGAAAGGAACTATAGAGTTAAAATCAAAAGGCTCTCTCTTCAAAGATAAGAAATGCTAGATTCAGAATATGACCTTTTCCTCTTGATACAAACGTACCCATACTTTCCATGAGTGTTCTTTCATCCAGTTTCTACAGCAACCCTGAACTGGTACTCTGAGGTTTCTAGGTATAGGCAGTGATGGATTAGACCTGACTGAAGATTCAAGACATGGAGAAGTTTCTGGAAACATTTTTTAATTCATAAATTTTCATAAGGCTTTTATATTATGTAACCTATTAGCATATCATTTTTATCTCAGAAAAGTTAATACATTATTCAAAAAGATTATAGTGGCTTAAGCTTCTCTGAATTTGTTTAAGGCACTTATGAAACAATTAACTATTAGGAAGTCTTTACTGACAGAAGATTCCAACTAGCTGTGTTGATCTTGGGATCAGGAAGGACACCAGGATGTGATCCTGTTTACAGGTAAACTTGCTCAGAAGCGGAGACCAGCCCATTACATACACTTACATAGGTTGGAAAAAATTGCGCAACACCAGAGTTTGTTCATTACTGTATATAACTTAATGATGAGCCAATCCTGTGTGATCATGAACTGAAGGGATTACCCTGCTCTATAGCCCCTAAGTTTGGATCATTGGATTCAGATTGCTAACTCTGACACCATGAGGCGCACCCTAATATATTTGTAATGTTTGATGCCCTTCGAAAAATAAATATGTGTTATATGATTCACAGTTAGAAGTTCACGTGTGTCATTTGGATTAATATTTCAGTATGTACTAAAAGCAAAGTCTCTTTGGCTCAACCTGTATTTGAGTGCCTATTGGTATTTGGTTTTGGTGTTGGAAATTGACCAAGACTTCATACATGCTAAACACATGCTTTACCACTATATCTCAACCTTAATGCTAATTTTGATATGAGTATTACCTTAGAAATATAGAGAATAATAATAAATGAGTTTTCTCCTAAAGAAAGCAAGCTTAGATGAGAATTTCAACCCACACACTGTTGAAGTTTTTCAACCAAGTAATTCGTAATTCTCTATTTGGAGGGGATCTCTGACTTCTACGTGGTCGGTACAAATAGGACTACCCATATTGTGATGACCAACTGTCTCAGTCACCTTGAGTTTACACATGGAAACAAATCTGGGAGCAAAGTGAACTCAGATCCACGTGAGTTAATCAGCTTTCTCTAGTAGAGAACTGCTGCCCCGCTGAAGACCATGAGTGAGACCAGTGGTGAGTCTTCACTGAAGATGACGCCCTGAACGGAAAAGCAAGGCTTTGTGAGAGTTCAGAACTCATTTTCATGAGAACCTGAGAATGAGCCTCTTGCCAATTATCACCTCCATTGTCCTTACTCAGAATGATGCACAACGAGCAACTGCAGTAAAGGGGCAGCCGGCAACTGCAGTAAAGGGGCAGCCGTAATCCGTATGCTGCTTTTTGTGATCACAACTGTGTGTTTTGCTTGGTTTATTTGAACAAAACTGTCAGGATGTGTGTGTGTGTGTGTGTGTGTGTGTGTGTGTGTGTGTGAACACTCTGGATAGGTTTCTTAGTAGAACTTAAATCTTTCCATCACCTGTCATACCCCAGAGTACCATGTAGCTTGAACTCCATGTCACTTCTCCATTTCAGGACTTATTCCTCTGTAGATCTGTCAGAGCATCCCTGGAGAGCAGGAGTACATGGTGACAATGGGAGAATTCCTTCCCTTAGTCGCAAGGGCAATGCCCTTCAGCTCTCTTAACAGTTGGTTGTCTTTGAAAAGCAAAATCACTTCTCTGTCACTCAAGGCAATGACAGTGGATGGATGGCTCTGCCACACTGACTCTGAGAAGGCCACATGTTCTGTGAGCCTCGTAGCAGGAGAAGCAGAACAGAATGCCTGTTAATCCATCCAGGAAGTGTTTGCTTATGAGAGGGACATTGTTCCTTTCCTTCCTTGCCAGACCCCCAATAGCACTGACTCCAATTTGCTACCCTGGTGCAATTTGACACTTACTATTGGTTGCAGAGAAGGCGTTGCCAAATCCTTTTCCACCACCCAACACCGCTGTAAAGCCATGGGGCCTATGGTTAGGTCCCAAACCAAGGACAAATGGCTGAGGTGCCTATTCAACATATCAAAGCAGGCCTGGCCGCCAGATTCCCCCAGCGTCCCTCACTCTACCTGTTACAGGCTATGGCTGGCATACCCTGCCCCGTAATCTATACTCTCCAAGCCAGGAGCTGGGTTGCCCTTCCCTTGAGGCTCTAATCTAGCCATTTGGCTACATCCAGTCCTTTTTTGGCCTCCTGGCCTTTTGATCTTCTCTCTCCTCACGTGGCCCTGCTCAGGGGTCATGCTTACTTTCCCAGCTGTCTCTGCCTCTGACCATGCTCTCCCTCATACCTGCAAAAAAACGTTCTCCTCCACCTTACTTAGGAGCAGTCATATCCTTCTTTTTTCTTTCTTTTTTTCATTTTTTTTGGGGGGGGGCAGTAGCTCTGTGTATCTTCATTTAGAACAAATTCAAGGCTGCCTACCTGCATGCCCTGAGATGTCTCTCCCGACTCCTTCCCTCACTCACCTGTGCTTCTTTTCTGTGCCAGTCCTTCTACTTACTCCATAGAGGCACCACCCTTCTCCTCCTCCAGCACCCCCTCTGCTGTGGTGTGTCTACTGATACACCATTGTCATACTTTCCCTTATTATTTCCTTCAGCACCTTCTGTTAGCGAGTTGAGCCTTATGTGCCGCCATCTTTGTGTTGACAGCGGCGTGTTTGGATCTCCCCACAGTCCTCATCTGTGGATTCGTTTAGTGCCTAGGAAGTATCTATGTGATCCTAAGGCACCAAGCCAGACCTTTCCTGAAACTTAACATAGGACTGAGACAACTTGTCTCTGAAACCTTGTCTGTTGGAAGTGGCAAGGCCTTGATCGCCATCAGTCAGCACACACTGTTTGGCTTGTCTGTCAGCGGTTAGTTTCCATATCATTCTCGAAGTATGTTCAGGTGTATTCTGTTCTCTGGCCTTTCACTTTAAGTGTTAGGTTACGTGTTGAAATCTCTGAGAATCGCCTTGTGCTGATGAAGGCTTTTTAAACGGCAGGAACTAAAGCAAAACAAAGTAGCTGATTGGGCACTTTCGTCATGAAGTATGGCTGCCCAGAGTGTTTGTACGATCTTTGGAGTCCAGTGGGACAGTCTGATTAAAAAAATCCTACGTGAATTGCAAGCTGATGCTCCTCTCAGGGATGTGCTTTCAGAGAGTCAGGAAGTGAGCTGAGCCCCATGGCTCAAAAATCCCCTTGCTTTTTGAGCTGGTGCTTTTCGAATATTCTATGACGAGCCTGAGTCAATATTGACATTTTTTGCATTCTAGTTTATTATGTTACTTACTGTTTTTCATGCCAGACATTCTTCAGCGCCTGTATTTATTGTGGTAGAGAAGCAGGCACATCGTAGAGAGTGAGGAAGTTTTCACAGGCAGTGAAGTCACTTTTATCATATTTGTATTTTATAAACAAAATAAAAGCCTTTGCTTTGCACTTACAATGTTTAGCTGAATGCTCACTGGCAGTTTAGACCAGGAACAGCATTGGCACAACCTCAGCATCCTTTCTACTGTTATCATTGTCAACTAAAAATTGCCTTCATAACACGAAGTAGAGTCTTGTTACGTCCCTCTCAGAATTATATTTTTTCCCCTTGGTATTGTGGTTCTGAAAGCCTTTATTGCAAAAAGAATGGCAATTTCACAGAGATTTTTTTTTTTTGGTAAGGCTGAAGGCACTCGAAAGGGAGGGCATCTTTGATAGTGCCTGACTCTAAGTTATTTAAGAAGGATCGTCTCCCTGTGCTTATCCAGCTGATAGCTTGAAACAGGAACCTTTGAGTATTCTTTACAACCCTGGAGAAGAAATAATCTTCGCCTACTCTAAGGGAGATAAGTTAACAGATGCAACTTGAACAATGAACAAGAATGCTGTTTGAAAGCTATCGTGAATTCTCACATCAACTCAGTATTCTCTGAATTTTCTGTTGTGTTCACAAGGCAGTTTCTGCTGCACCAAAAGTCCTAGTGATAAAAATACAGAGTGTGAGAGTTATGAGCACACAGGAAAGGCAAAGTAAATATTATGAAACTTTGGACAGAAATAAACCAAAGGAGATAATGTAAATATTCGTTCTGCTTATGAAAAAGAATGCTTCGTGTTCTCATCCTGAAGTATTTTCTGTGATTTTGGTAAAAAATAGAAAGATAATGTCCCAAGGCCACGGATTGTTTGAAGCTGTTTACTCAAAGACACTCACATTCACTCTTGTCCTGACCAAGCTGACCACTGGTTCCTTTGTACCTTTACACGAACACGCTTATGTGTGTTTCTCTGTGCATGCATGGAGGGGTGAGATCAAAGATCAGCAGTGGGTCACTGTGTCTCAGTGGGTTTCATGGAATAAATAAATCATCGTTGCTTTTCCTTCCTACTCACCTGTGTGTGTGTGTGTGTGTGTGTGTGTGTGTGTGTGTGTGTGAAGTGAGCACATGTACAGGTGGGTACATGTAGAAGCTGATGGTCACTGTCCAGTTTTTTGTTTGTTTGTTTGTTTGTTTTTTGTGACTCCCCACTTTTATTTCTTAAGACCTGAAATTGATAAATTTGGCTGGACTGGCTGGCCAGAGAGCCTTAGGGATCTACCTGACTCCTTTTGTTCCCCTGTGGCTGAGGTTATAGATATAGCTTGCCTGGCTTTTCTGGGTGGACTGTGGATCCAAACACAAGTCTCTGTGCCTGTGTGGTAGATATTATACTTACTGAGCCATCTCTGAGCTCTGGATAATCTTTTTGAAAAATTGTTAAATATCGACCTTCTTGTATGGTCTTCTTTACACTATTAATTGAAAGCAGTATGTGAAGACAAAAACGTGTTAGAATCAGGTTTTGTAACCACAGGGTTAAGACATACACGGGCTTGAAATTTGGCATTGAGAATATTGAGACAATGTTCTGAACTGTTACGCCACCTGCTACTAGCAGGTCGGCTGGAAGTGACTTCCTAGGGAATCTAGTAGGGCTCAGAGTGTCCTGTGTCCAGACTTCCCTTCCCCCAACCCCACCCAGAGTTGCACCGAGAGCAACTAAAGAGTTTGATGTACTTATCTGGAAAATTGGTGATTTTTTTTTTTAAGAGTCTTTAGCCAAATTACCGTTTTCATACCTTTTTGGTATTAGTATTTTAAAGCTTGTAAAGTACTAAGGATATGAACACTGTAGCACGTATGTACTTGACCTAAGTCTGTTCTGGCTCCTTCACAAGAGCTCAAGACTAGGACTCCCACTCACTAACTGCTCCTTCCGTGTTCCAGCCCGAATTCTTTCTGGCAATATTGATTTCAGTGTCCTGAAGCCTGAGGCTGATGGAAGTTGTAAAGAGAAACAGGATTGGGTGCCTTTCTGGCAGGCAAAGATGATTATGTTTTTGTTTCTTTTTCAAGTAGTGCGGGTGTTTCTTAGATAATAGTGAGTGTGGTCTACTGCGCTGATTAAATATGCAGTAAGTTTATTGTCTCTTTGGGAAGCGTCTTTCCCCCGGTTATTTTCATACTTGCAGCTTTTCAAAGGCTTGTTCTCCATCTAAGAGTCTGTTGGAGTCACTGGTCAGCACTGCAGTGAGTAAGGCAGAAGATACAAAGGCAAACACATGGAGCTCAGGCCGTACTTAGACTTGAGATTCTGGGGAGTGCTAACCGCCAATGGTGAAGCATGGCAATCAATCAGGTCGTCTGCCCAAATCAGCGTTCTAGAACTCTCAGATAACCTATGTCGGAACTGTGTGGCAAGAGCCCTTACTGGGTATGCTATACCCATGTCTGCGTATGTTGCTTTCACATGGTGAACA
The DNA here is from genome assembly GCA_902168425.1 of Peromyscus attwateri. Classification (NCBI taxonomy): domain Eukaryota; kingdom Metazoa; phylum Chordata; class Mammalia; order Rodentia; family Cricetidae; genus Peromyscus; species Peromyscus attwateri. The sequence continues at coordinate 8,958 of CABHPP010111821.1, read as the reverse complement.
GTGGTCATTGAAGTGATGTGTTTGCTGATGAAATTTACATGCCACTTACCACATTTAGTACGGGACTTTGTGTTCACACAGCTACCTGTAAAGTATGAGTAGAAATACAGTCTACTTAATAAACACTGTTTCCACATTTGAAGTATTTCCTTCCGAGCATGTAGTGGGTGAAACAAATACATGCAACTAAAAAAATATTCATTTAGCCAAATTGTGTCTTTGCAGAAGTCTAAAAGAAAAAGAATAAATGGAGGACTGCATAATTATCAGAACTAAAACTTGATAACAATTGATTGATGTCTCCCTATAGGCTCCTGTGCTTGCGTTTAGAACAATATTGCCTCTACTTAGATTTTTCATTTTCAGATCCAGGTGTAAGAACCGTCATAGTATGGCTTGTACACCATTGGTGATCCTAAGTCATGTCACACATTACATATAGGGTGTTTATAGCAGTTCTTGTTTAGAAAGGGTGCTGTTCAATGCCATGAGTGGTTGAGATTTTCATGTTCCAAGGAATGGTATGGATGAAGTAAGATCAGTGAGAGACAGGATGTACTTCGTTATCATCGGCAAGGTTGATTACTGTGTTCCCTGCTTTCTTCTTTTTTTAAAATTTTATTTTAATGTGCATTGGTGTTTGGCCTGCATATATGTCTGTGTGAGGACATCAGGTCTCCTGGAACTGGAGTTACAGACAGCTGTAGACTGCCATGTGGGTGCTGGGAATTGAACCCGGGTCCTCTGAGATGGCTCAGGGATTAAGAGCACTGGCTGCTCTTCTAGAGGACCCGTGCTCCCTGTTTTCTGCTGTCGTCCTCTGTCTTTGTAGCTACTGTACTTGTGGCTAGTGCTTATCCAGGCAGTAAAGACATCGGGAGCAGAGTGTGGCAACACAGCCATAGCTTACTGATCTGCTGGGTATGGATAGCATGGTCCACAGTCTTACAGAAAAGAAAGCAAACCTGCAGGCAAGTTTACTGAACACAAGTTTTTGTTGTTGTCATTTTTAAGCAAAAACTAATTTATAAGCTAGGTGCAGAAGGTCAGTAGTGGTATTTTGACTTTGGTCGTGACACTCGTTCTTACAGGCTTTTGTGGGGCAGAAATAGAGGTCCCCCAGCATCAAGTGTCTTAAACTACAGGGGAGAGTGGTGGTGTTCATATGGGTTTTCTCTTACTTACAAGGTTTGACTTGTGGGGATATGCCAGCCTCATCCACCTCCTGTACAATTCGGTCTCTTTTGAAGTACTGAGGGACGGTTATCATCTGTGTCAGGTGCTCATTTTTTCATATCATCTACTCTCATTTTCTTTAGAGTCTGCTGAAAAATAAATTGTTGGCCTCCAAGGTCCCTGTATTAGGTTTCAATCGTTTTGACAAATTACCCGAAAGAATAAACTTCAACGGAGGATAAGGTTGATTTTGGGTCTTGGATCTGGTGCTTTAGCCCTCTGTTGACACAGTACATCATGGTGACGGAGAAGCGAAGAGGCAGGAAGAGGCAGTCTTACTGGTGTCGCTTTGTCTCTTTTCCCATCCAAAGGCATACTGAATGACTTGACTTACTAGTTCTTAAAAGTTCCCTTACTTCCTGGCAGTCAAGCCTTCAACATGGACATTTTAGGGACACTCCAGACCCAAACTATGGCAGTTACTTCCTCTAGCTAATGTTCCCCTGAATGTGAATGCATCATCGTATATTTGATTTGACCAAAATTGCTGGGGATTGTCTGAGCCTCTTTGCTGTGGAATCTCAGAGTGTTAGCTGTGACTGTGGTTTTTTTTTTTGTTGTTGTTGTTTGTTTGTTTTTTTTGTTTTTTTTGTTTTTTTTTTTGCCTTGAACTCTTGAAGTCATACAAATCTGTCTTACACTATTTCAAAGAGTTATTCAGCTACATAAAGGTGACTACATACCTTTAACCCCAGCACTCTGAAGGTAGAGGAAGGCAGATGTATAGGCCTGGTCTACATAGACAGCCAGGGCTATATGCAAAGAGACCCTGTCTCAAACAAATCAAAACAAAGAATTATTCAAATCAGAATACAGGGGTCCTTAAGTCATTTTGAGAACATTTCTGCCGTGTGAAATAAGGCAGCGTTTTTTAGCTGTTTCTATTAAATATGTGCCCTATTAGTTTCTCTTGCCACAATAATGCTGCGCAGTGACAATACATCTCAAAATTGAGTTTCTATGGCCTAACGGCTCTGGGAAGAATTTCACTCTTATGGTATTGTACTCTCAGCAACTGGGAGGTGGAGGCAAGAGGGTCTGAAGTTCAAGGTCATTCTCAGCTACTTAGAGAGTTCAAGGTCAGATTGGGCTACTTGAGGCTGTCTCCAAAAAAAAAAACGCAAGCAAACAAATAAACAAGCAACAACAGCAACTAACTCTAGTCCTGGTAACAGGTCAGGGGCAGAGAGCTTGTCAAGAATACACTTGGCATTGCAAAACAAAACCATTAAAAACCCAAGGCATTTAAAAATACATTGGTGGAAATATTAAGTGGGCAGTAAGAGCAGGTTGAGGAATAGCAACTAGAGGCCTCCAGTCCTATCTGATAGCATTCTTCGGCCTTCCATAGGTGGAGGATAGTGTTTTGTTAAGTTAATGCATTCCTAAGGCTTTTGGTATTCAGGTTGCTAGGTCAGATATAGAGGTGGGCAAGTAGCAGGGCTAAAGTAGCCTAAAAGATACGGTCATTAGGCTATTGGATCAACAACATAGCAAATTGGATGTAGTCACTGAAGTTTCCATCAGTGTTCCGTCTGAGCAGAGAGCTTCCTTCCAGGAATTCTCCTTTTTAGCAAGCATAGTTACAGACTTACAAAAAAAAAAAAAAGAACTAAATTGGCATTCATTGGATTATAAACTAATTTTGAACCTAATACTTCTTTATTTTAAAATTCCAAGTTTTAATCCATCCTCTCTGAGGCCTACCTATAAGGCAAGCTTTCAGTGTTGGTTATTAATCTCCTGGGTGTTGAATAACAAACGTTTCTATTGATGAACCTCTTGATTGCCTACTGGGTACCTACAGGGAGCATGCTTCCCTAGCTTTGAGATGAGATGGAGTTTGGGGTCAACTTGAGAACACCTGTGCTGAGCACCATTCCCAGAGCTTGGTTTCAACAGAGGCTTTGAAAGCCTTTTAAGAGCTCTAACTTGTAATTTGAAGCCACGTTAGGAAGTGACTCCCAAAGAGGGACACGTTTCCAGGAGTGAAAAATACATACATTTTCTTTGAAAGGATTTTTTTTTTTTTCCCTCTCTTTCTCACTTTTGTGACAGATCCTGTCTAGGCTGGAACTCAAGCTCAGAAATGGTTGCCCTGTTTTACTTTTCTGAATGGGTTTAGTGGCAATTCTGTCCTTTCTCACCACACACACATACATGTACACACCAGGGCAAAGCCCTGTTTTAATTTGAGAGTCAGCCTAGTCATGCGAAGCAAGTGCTTGACAAACAGCCCCTTTTCTGCCTCTGGAACTCTGGCTGTGGGTGAAATCTTAGCCTTTCCCCCCCCGCTCGAGTTGGCGTGAATGATTTATACAGATTCTTTCCCTTCTGTGATTCTAATTTTAATTCCAGTTTTATGTTAGTAATAAAATGAGCAACTGCAGATGTTCTCTGCGGACGACACTGTAAAGGAGATGCTCCCTCACGGTTCCTTTTCCTTTGGTTGGAGGGTGAAAAATTTGTTCATGATTATTGATCTTTAAAGGGAGTCCACAGGCATATTTCCTAGATTGTGATTAGGGAAATCAGTTCTTTACACTTGAAAATGGAGAATGTTTTCGGTGTTGAATTTAAAAACAACTTGGCGTGTAGACTTTTTTTGTGGTATGTAATTGAACTGTGCCCAGGTGATGAGCAAATAGCATTTCTTCAGGAAAACCAAGGATGGAATAGAAATAGAATCTGTCCTGTTTTATACAAGAATCCCACCCAAAGAAGGAAAAAGTACCCAATATTTCACCATATGAGAGGTATTCAGGCCAGTGAACCGCCTGCTTGGATGTAGAAACCAGATGGTCTTCATTAGCCGGAGACCTTAAAACGGCATAAATCCACAGATGCAGCCAAGCTATGGATCCGGGCCCCCGTCTTGCCAAGCTGGACCTTTTAGCCAGGGAAACAGAGGGCTCCTTGTTCCAGCCCCTCTTAGCTGGGACTGAGTGAAGAATGCTGCCAGACTTGCTCTCTAAGGAATTTTGATCTTGATAGTGAAAAGGAGAGAAAGTTCTTGGAGAAAGGAACACCCTATTTGAAGGGCAGACAGAGATCTTGGTCCAGACGCTGCCTCTGGGCTTCATTGTAAATTGTAGCAATTGTCCCCGTGGGCTTCCACATTTTCCCTCTGCAGATTGGTCCAAGTTAAATCTGTATGTTTACCTTTCTTTTAGCTGCACGGATTAAAGGGCAGATTGTAGCTGCAGTGCTTTTACGAGAGTCCATTGCATTTTTTTCTCTTTTTTTGCTCTCTTGTGTTGTGGCTTGGAAAACAAACAACAAACAAACAAACAAAAGAAAAACTTTTTTTGCTTTCTCTGATGACAAAGGTTTGTTTCCAGAAAGTTTGGCAGTGTTTCTAAGTGTAGCATTTACATTATTGCTCTAGCTCAGCATTCTGGAAGTGGCCTCTTGCTTTTGAAGCCATGGGTGGTGAACACCCACTGTTGTAGCTGGTTATTTTGTTCTTTGGCACTGGACACAGTTTTCCCATGGGAACGTATTTCAGATTTCAAGGATGCCGGTGACATACAGGCCACAAGGAGTATTTTCATATTTAGCCTCCCGCAGATGCATGGACCATGAAGGACCACCTATGGACAGGGCTCTAGTCATTAGTGTTGTCTTACAGGTCTGAAAAGGTAACTTGATGGTTCAGATGAAGCGGTTATTCCACTGGGCACAGTCCTCATTTACTAAGTTGCACCTGTTTCTTTTCTGTGGAGGGAGAGAGTTTTGAAAGTGAGGAGCAGTTATCTTCTAGTTGACTTTGAGAGCCGGAATCTGACAGCAAATATTCCAGGATCCAAAGACTTCAATTTCATGAATGTCCATACTGCCGGGTCCTAAGCGGGACATGGCATGGGATTTATTAAGCTTCTTCCTAAAGGCTTTATTCAGGAAAAGCGGTTTGAGTAAACCTGTCAGGACTGGCAGGGGACAGTAAGGTATTATGTTCTGTGTGGCCCCATTATCTGGTGGTGCTGCTTTCCTCTTGGCTGGATGCTGAGGCTGTATTGCTTTTAGCAACCAGCCTGTTGACAGATACAGGTGAGAATGCTTTGGGTTGTCTTGTGTTAATTAACTGAGCCAAGGATGTGTTGCTTAAAATCTGGTCTTTGTAGGTGGGCTGCAGGAAGAATTGAAAGACTTCCTGTTCAGTCTGTGTGTTTGATCTAATTGTTCCAGTTGGTATATCACAGCTGTTGACTGGGAAAATAGTTTTCCATGAGAAACATGGTATTTTGTTTTAAGTACACATTGGTGAAAGGTAGCAAGATGCTATATAAAGCACTTCTACAGTTCCTAGTTCAGTAATTTACTATAATTTAGGAGGAACTAGAGTTTAAATTGACCTGAGCTCTGAACTGGGTTCAACTTTATGCAAATACAGCTAAAGTGTTTTCTGTGTATTTGCTTTTACTGTTAATATTTGTACCAGTTGCTTTTCATGCTGCTGAGACCGAACAGCCAGCAACAAATCAACCTAGGTAAGGAAAGGGTGGTTCTGACTCTGTTTGAGGGTACCATCCATCATGGTGGGGGAGTTGTGGCAGCAGGAAGAAGGGGGAAATGAAGACTGGGGATCAGTTCATTTTCTCCTTTTTATTCTGCCTGTGACCCCAGTCCATAGGATGATGCTGTTGGTGTTCAGGGTGGGTCTTGGCTCCTCAGTTGAACCTGTGTGGAAAAACCCTCCTAGACACACCCTGAGGTACGTCTCCGTGGAGATTCTAAATCCAGTTGAGCTGCTGATGAAGATTAACCACTACAACATTAAATCCCTTTGGGTAGAGAAACTGAAAAGACCAAAAGCACATATTTTCTAGTCTAAACTCGCATTGTTGAGCTCACGACATCATTAGGTAATTCCAGGGCCATAGTCAGTTTATCTGAAGAGACGTGGAAAAGATTACCACTCTTTGTCAGTACATACATGTGTATTCTACATATATATATTTGTAAAGGTAAGAGGAAGGATGACACAGAGAGGTGTAAAAGATAGAAAAGGAAGTTTAGAAATCTGGCTTAAGAAAATGAAGCAGAATTTATTAGATAGACTTAATTTTAAAAAAGTTTACAGCCGGGTAGCATGAACAGTTGTCCCGTTTTTGACAAGGACTTGACTGGCTTTAGCTTCTGGGTCTGCACAATACGAGGCCTCTCACCAGGTAATCACGGATGGGGTATGGTGGGGGTGCTGCTGGGGCCCAGCACCTCTCTGCTGAACGGTTGGTAACTGATGGACTGCAGGAGAAGGGGAGAAAGAAGACAGTCATTACCTTCATTTGTGCGTCAAACTACGAGCCCAACAGGCTACAGTGGATAGTTCCGAATCCATGGCTATACAGGTGGCCCTGGTTAGTTTAAAAATCAACGGGGAATAAAACAAAGCAGACAGGCATGCATGTGAGGAAAGGACTTGTAGAGAGGAAGGGGCATGATAGAAGTGGGAGGGAGATAAGAGAGGGGGGCGTGTCTTAGGGTTTCTGGTGCTGTGAAGAGACACCACGACCATGGCAACTCTTATAAAGGAAAACATCTGATTGGGGCTGGTTTTACAGTGCAGAGGTTTAGTCCATTGTCATCATGGCAGGAAGCATGGCAGCATGTAGGCAGACATGGTGCTGGAGGAACCAAGAGTTCTACATCTGGTTTGGCAGGCAGCAGGAAGGGAGAGGGACACTGCGCTTGGCTTGAGCATTTGAAATCTCCAAGCCCACCCCCAGTGACACTTCCTCCAACAAGGCCACACCTACTCTAATAAGGCCACACCTCCTAGTAATGCCGGTCCCTGGTAATCAACCGTTCAAATCTATGAGCCTATGGGGGCCGTGCCTATTCAAACCACCACAGAGGCCGAGAGTAAACAGAACACATTATATACATGTGTGAAGGTATCAAAGAACAAATTTAGTCAATTAAAAAAAAAAAGCTGAAAATAAAACCAAAACAAAAAATAATCCAGTCTGGAAATACTTCATCCAGGACAAGCTGGGATGGTTTTATATCTGACTGTCTGGCCTTGCTTAATGCTTTGATCCTGAATGTATACCAATCAGCTAGTGTTATTCTGTTGTAATCATGCATCTTCTGAAATGTGAAGGCCTCTTAGGGAAAAGAGAAACAACAGCTCCATCATTAAGAATGTCGTAAGCTGTGGATGGAAGTGGAGGATAGGGACCCAGAAAAGGGTGATTGGAGAAGAACCGGGATAATTCACCTTGGCAAGAAGAGTTCACCCTTGGTAAACTTGCTAAGGAAAGCCTCCTCAGTTTTTCAGATGGGAGTCATATGTAACCTTTGAGACCATCCAGGTCAGTGGTGAGAATGTACACCAGATTCCAGGGGCTTAAGACACAAGTGAATGGGCCAGCAAGATGGCTCGGCAGGTAAAGGTACCAACCAAGTCTGACAGCCTAAGTGTGATTTCCTGGGAACCACACGATGGAAGGAGAAGAATCACCTGCAGGCTGTTCTTTAACCGCGACACATGCACCAGGGCAATTGTCCACACACCCCTTATCCTCACATACACAAAATCAAATTTAAAGAAGCAAGTGGAAAATGTTGGCAGTTGGTGTTTAAATCACAAGATGATTAAAGTTTCTGAGCAGTGAAAGAAGTGCAGACGGACAGCAGAGAGGTGGATTGGGTTTACTGCCTTCTTTGTAAATAGAGGTGTTCATGGAAAAGGCCATGCCCATGCCTTTTCGTGTGGTTTAAGGCTGTGTCTGACCTCCAGCAATGAGGTTGTACAGTCACCAAAGAGACTGGCCCACAAGCCTTAAGTGCACACTGTCTGGCCTTTTCAGGAAGCTCTCTGACCCCCTGCTCTAGAGGGCAATCTCCTGGAGGGAAGTGAGGAAGGGTTTTTTTATTTCTCATTTGCTGTGTTCAGTAAAGGAACTCAGAGGCTGTTAGTGAGGAGATGGAGAAACGCCAAATGTGTTAGTGTTTCTTGCTGTGTGACAGGTCACCTCAAACTTAATCGCTTAAAACAACAAGGAGTTACCTTCTTGTTTTCAGTTTCCACGAGTAAGGAACTTAGGGGTATCTTCTAGGTGGTTCTGGCTCTGGATCTCTCTTGAAGCTGCACTCTTCTTGTTGGCCATGGCTGCAGCCAAATGGTGTCATTGAGGTGTGGGCTATTTCCAAGGCTTGCTGGTGTGGCTCTGAAGGAGGTCTGAGCTTCCTACTAGTGCCCAACAATGAGTGAACCTTAGTGTCATGACCTTGCTTTGGAAGTCACACGTCACCATTTCTGACATGCTTTGACAAAGTGTAATGCATGGTGAGAAGGGGCGGAATGCACATGGTCGTGATTACCAAGAAGGGGGAAGAATCATGGGGACTTTCTTGGGCTTGACAGTCACTGGAGAGACCGTGTCATTTAAATTTTCTTTGTAGAAGGAACTGCGTCTCCTGCATTTGCATTCGCTAAGGTGGCACCCATACCTGACCTGGGGTCGTGAAGGGGTTGTGAGGAAATAGAGGTGCAGGGAGATTCTGAAATGGACCATGAGATTCTTTTGATAAATATTCACCAACTTTGGTAAATTAAGTGTTCTGTAACTTCTCTTTAGTTAGGAATAAGATGCCCCGGTCTGCTAAGAGTGGACAGAAGAAAGCACAGTGGGGAATACAATGAGGTTTGCACTGAGCACACCTCACCTTAACCTCCACTCCAGGGCTTTACCCACAGGCGTCTGATTATGATTC
>CABHPP010111820.1:0-24493 GCA_902168425.1 Peromyscus attwateri | reverse complement strand
GGGGGGGGTCGCTGATCTTGTTCTAATAAATCAGAGGACATGAGTCCTAACTGAAGCAAGAAAAATAAACCTTTGGGCTCCAAAGATATATTTTTGTAATAGTCTTTTACCATTCTAGCCTTCTGGCTACTTTCATGCAAATCTGTTTCTGTAAAGCCATATTTTGGTTGCTATAACAACTTGATGTAGCTCTTGATGAGCTCTTCTTGCTTAATGTTGCTTTTTTAAAAGTTAGGGTTGCTATAGCTACAAAATGCTGTTTTATTTTCAGCAAGCTTTTTTCTCTTTGTAATTTTGCTTTCAAAATTCGTATGTGTATACACATGCATCTATGTGACTTGAGTTTGCATGCCTTGCAAAGTGCACAGTGTAGTCAGTCCAAGCTCTAAAACACTCCTAGAAGAAGAGAACACTTGATTGTTTTAGGTGCATAATATTACCCTTCAACTGATTCCTATACTGTTGGGAGAACACAGTTTAGATACAATTTTTCCTCCTTCCAATTATATAGTTGTTTGATGATAGAAATTAAGATCTTTTAGCTCTGTCACAAACTCTGTCACAGTTAGTTGTTTAAACATCTACTAACCATTGGGCCATCCAGAGGAACACTGTTCAATAAAAGAATGGTCAACATAGAAAACTGAGGGCTGAGTTTGTAGCTCAGGGGTGGAGTCCTTGGCTACCATGTGCAAGTACTGGGTTCCACCCCCAGCACCAAAACCCCAAACCAAACAAACACTAAAATACCAGCAATAGGAAATATGAAATACTTTAGTAACAAAGTTTATAAAACTTAAAGATTATGTAATTACACGTTTCATTATTTTAATAATATACCAACTCAATATGTCTAAAATTTTATCATTTTAATAATAAATAGTTTTAAATTGTTAGATTATCTTTGCTGTTTTCTTCCATCTAGGAAATTCTGTGCCTCTTTTTCTCTCATATCACACTTTATATGAAGCATATTTCAAGTGCTCAGCAGACACATTACTTCTGCCATATGAAACATACTGAACTTTAGATCTCAGTCAGAATTCAGCAACATTTCCTATTTAGTCCCCACTTACTGGGTCACAGGCCCTTTAGGAAATCTTAGGAATACATAGAGGTTAGGTGTGCTGGTCAAGATTTTGTCATCTTGACACAAGACACAGTCATCCAGGAAGAGGAACCTCCTTTGAGAAAACGCCTCCATCAGATTGCCTGTAGGCATTCTCCTGATTACTGATTGATCTAGGAGGGCTAACCCACCTGGAGCAGGGTCCTGGGTAGTATAAGAAAGTAAACCAAGCAAGCCAGGGTGAGCAACCTAGTAAGCGTAGTTAAGTGTCTCTCCATGACCTCTGCTTCAGTTCCTGCCTCCAGATTCCTGTCTTGAGCTCCTGCTCCAACTTCCTTTCACAATTGGACTGTAAGCTGCAAGGCAGAACAAACATTTTCCCCCCCAAGTTACTTTCGGTCAGTGTTTTATCACAATAATGTCAATTTAACACATTATGGAAACTACTTAATAGAAACAGAGAAGGGAAATAGAAAAGTAAAAGAAGAAAGACAGAGCATGGGGCAAGGGAAGGGAGAGGGAAGAAACAGAAAGGGAAGAAGTGGGGAAAGGTGGAAGGAAAACATGCGGATTCTCTTTTGAGTCTTTTCCTGCTGTTATGTGCTGTCCGCCGGTCTTGGTATATAGAACTAGAACTGGAGCAGTAGGCACTGTGTCCTGTTGGTTGTGTGGCTAGTCCACCGAGGTCCTCCAACATCCTTGGGAAATGCATAAGGCAGACCAAGCACCCATTTCTGTTTATTGCATACATAAGTGAAACTCCTTTTCTACTCAAGTGTGTGATTGAATCTATGACTAAAATAGATAAAATTGCCCTGGAAAGGTGAAATATCAAACTGTAGATAAATTTTTAGGAAAAGCAAAGGAAAGAACGGTGAAAGATTTTAAATGAAGGGATTTTGTGTAGAAGGTGATTTTTTTCTCTCTCTGTATGTTGTTTTTCTTGCTGATTGAAGATTCTTACCTATAAGTAGGCAAATAGAAGCATATGAGTGATTGAAATCGTTTTGGTCACACACTGCAGATGACGAAGCCAAAATATCATTGAGGTGTCCAGACCTTTATCACATCACTGTTTCTTCATCTCTTTCCTGCCTCTTCTCATTTGGAAGAAACCAAATCAAAGTGGCCCTCATGACTCTTCAGCCTGCTTGGTGAAGGAAGCTTCTGTTTGCTTTCTAACCGTGTGTCATTTTTTATCACTGTTATTTCAGAATGAGCAGCTTATTGGGTAATTTTTAAAGCTGAGTCATTTTGCCTGGAATGTAGAGGTTTTGATGATCTAATCTGATTTGGAAAGAAGACAACGGTGTTATAATTTCAGTGGACTCCTAAATCAGGTTGCAGATGGCAATGTGAGTTGTGAATTAAAATGTTTGATAATGACAGCTCTTCCCATCATAGGAAATCCCACCTAGCTACCATCATTTGTCACAGGTTCTCTTTAGAACCCTCTCTTCAGTAATACAACACACTGCCTGGCATCTTATGTCCCTTTGGCCCATGTAAATTGGAATTGTGTTCAATCCATTTCACTTTCAGTTGTTTAAAATGGGAGGTGATGTTTGGATCATCGTTACAGTTAAGATTTCCACAGTGAATGATCATTCCACATAGCCTGAAGGGTTTACTCATCTCCAATAGGAAAATAGAACAGAGATGAGAACAATTTCATGTTTCTATGACCGTATCATTTCTGTCTACACTGGTAAATGGACTATTGAGGTAGCCCTCAAGCAGATTTGTTTACAGCAAACACTAGACTGTTGTTTGAAACAAATGAGCAAATGGGAAGTCCTTAAAGTTACTCACTGTAAACTTGTGTTTGCCTTTAGACTATGTGAGCTATTTACCCCCCCCCAAAAAAAACTGTGTTGCTCCAGATATATTTTTTACATTATTTCTATTTTTTAGAAAATAGGAAAAAACAATCCAGTCAGTTGTTGCTAATCCATCAGCATATGCTAAATATATGACTGAGCCACATATTGCCATGTTAGTAATCCTAGCTCTTGGGGTGGTGGCAGGAGAATCAAGAGTTCAAGGTTATCCTTGACTACGCACAAAGTTTGATAACATCTTGAGCTGTAAAAGACCCTGTCTTAAAAAAAAAAATTGGATAGACTAGACTGTATTTATGGTCATCTGCTCTTTTCCTGGGCTATAACTTTTACAATACTGTTGCCCAGGGATGAAAATGCAGCCCAATGGTAGTAGAGTGCATCCTTTGATTTACACCCTTCTAACACACACAGACACACAGACACACACACACACACACACACACACACACACACACACACACACACACCTTTGATCTCTCTGATCAAAAGGAAAACACTACCTTACAGATTGCCTTTAACTCTAGGTCTGAAAGAACCGAGATGTGTAGCTGTTAGAGTGTAAGGGCACTAGAAACATAAAGTTTTAGAGATGGAATATTTTGAAATGGACTAATTCAATTATTTTCAAACTTTTGTCTGGTAAGCTCTTTACTTAGAAGGCATACCCAAGAGCTCAAACATAAAGTGCAGATTGACATGCCAAGGAAGAAGGAAGGGGAGGGGAGAGGATGGAGATATGCCATCACTTCCTTAGAACACCCAGAGTTTAGTTCCAAAGCCACAGATCGTTACCCACATCCCTTCGCTAATTAGATACTAGGAAGCCAAGTGATTTGTTCAAGGCAGGCAGCTCTACTTAAAGCCTGGATAGTCTTCCATTCATTCATTTAAGGACTGTGTGGGCGTCCTTCATGTCCCTTAGTAGTTCTTAGGACACTGGAGGACTCAGATCCAACTGTGGGCCCCCAGAGAAAAGGCAGCTCCTTCTAGGCTAGGAGGACCTGGAAGTGCATTTGAGAGATAATTTCACAATGTAGTTTAGTAACATGGTGCCATAGAGTGACTTGAGAATGAAGCATGGATATCAGAGAATACTTTTTGGAGGAAGTGATGTGAGTTTGCCTGTACCTCTGCTGCCCACTATCGTTCATAATTTAACCATCCTCAGTTACCAACAAATCTATATGAGATGGTACAGTAGAAAGAATATTGATTAGGGATTTAAATGTCCATGTGTTAACCCTAGCTCCATTTCCCTTCTAAGATGTGGTGTATTTTATACCTGTGAGATGACAGTCATTGTGCCTGTACAGGATTAGGTACGGTCCCTGCATTCTACCTACCACATTGTTCTCCTGTACACTGTTTCTTGCTAAAGTCAGATTGGATTGATTTCTCAAGACTTCTCAAACGTGGAAGGATTCCCTTTTAGAATTACATCTCAAGTCACTATTTCTCATTAGAGATGATTCTCTTTCACACAAAGGAAAAATTAGTTTTGTTTTGTTTAAACAATTTCAGATATTAGTTGGAAAATTTGTGTGTGTGAGGGGGCTATTTGTTTTGGTTTTGTCTTCCTGTGTAGGTCAGGGTGGGCTTAAGCCCAAGTTCCTCCTGCCTCACCCTCCTTACGCTATGATTACAGACATCTACTACCATGCACAAAGTTGGTTACTTATTAACTGTTTAAAATATTTTTTCATCTCGTGAGTGTATCACTAATCACTGCAGATATTTTTTTCTTCCTCCATTTGACCATGGACTCTTACAGGCCATACCATGTCTGATTCACAACCAAAACACAATTCTTGCTCAGAAATATCAGAGATGTGAGCCCTGCCCAGGTTTACCTTCCATGGAGAAAGTATTTCTCCTATCTGTGTTGTTTTTTGTTTTGTTTTTTCCTTAGAAGTATTTTAACAGTCTCTCTTATTTTAATTTGTTTTCCTGTTGCTATGACAAAATTCCCCCTTCAAAAGAAACTGAAGGGACAAAAGGTTTGTCTGGCTCACATTTCCAGGTTACGGTGCCACCAGTGCTGGAAAGTCAAGGTTGTAGCTAGTCACATGACATCTACAACTAAGATCAGAGAGCAATAAAATAACGAGTGTATGCTAGTGTTCCGCCCCCTTTCTCTTACAGAATCAATCCCTTGACTAGGGAATATTGCCACCCACAGTGTGCAGATCTTCCCACCTTGATTATTTGCATAATCAAGAAAATCTTCCACAGATGAACCCAAAGGCTAACCTAATCTGGACAATCCCTCATTGAGATTTTCTTTCCAGGTGACTCCAGACTGTGTCAAATTAACAATGATAAGAAACACCCCTGGCCCAACTGCATGGATAACTAACACAAAGATGGACTATGAACTTCAAGGATTAAGAAATGTAAATGTAGTAGTATAAGTGATAACTCTAAGGCCTGTATAGATTGCTATTCTGAGGCATTTGTTTTACAGTCATCTGTCTTTCGGGTGTTAGTTGCCTTTTGCTGTAGAAATATACAAGAAGTATGTGCATACTCTATTTCACTTTATTCTGGCTACCAGAGTGGTGAATGCTCAAAAGTAAACAGGAAACAGTTGTTTCAAGCCATGCCCTGTAAGAGACTGATATCTTTGCCTTTGTGTTTTGGTATAAAGTTACCTGAAGTCAGTTAGCTGCACGTTAGCCTTACTAGTAAAGGGCAAGTCAGAGACAGGGGATGTGTCTGGATGAAAGAGAATATTAAACACCCATTTAGGGTTCAAAAATGAAAATCAAATACATGTGTTTGGTATTTTATTTGAAAAAAATTAAATAGTTTTTGAGCAACAGAAGTGAGCAGGTAAACATGTTCTTCTTCAGCCATCTTTTCTTCAGTAACTCAGTCTAAGTCAGTGGAGTTTTTTTGGTGGGGGTGTTTGTTTTGGTTTTTTGACATGGCTTCAGTTCATGGGAAGTGATTATTCCAGGAAGACAGTGATCTGAAGAGTGTGGCTGAGACTAGAATACTGGAGGTTAACTACAGATGGGGAGGACAGGCCATGGTACACTCCAGTGGCACTCAGCTGCAGGCTCCTGGTTTAGGTGGTTGCTCCTCACCCTGATGTAACTGAATGGGTCCAGATGAACCTGGAAGGTACAGATTTTCAGCCCCCTAAGAACCACTGTAGGCGTCAGAATCCTCTACGTATTTCTCTGATTAAAATTCCAACAGTCCAAAAAGTGATAGGAAACCACATTTCCAGTAGTTATTCTACAGGATAAAAGTGGCCTTAAAATAGGCATATCCCAGTGGTACCCTCTCAAACGAAATACATAGTAGTAGGTGTTTCTGCTTCATTAAGTTTGAGCTGACACTTAGTTGAAGCATTGCATAAGAAGAGAGGTAGTTAACTTTAATTGTCCTTAAGGAAGTTTCATCTAGAACAGGGCTCAGCAAAACTTCCCTGCAAAGCCAGATAGTAAATATTTCAGACTTGATGGGCCAAGGGACCAAATTGCAAATACATATAGATACTTAAGAAGCAGTTGGGGAAAACTTGTCCTTGACCGGTTTGCCTGGAGGGGATGGGCTCTCACTGGAGATCAAAGAAAGGGAAAGTTAGTGACAGTACTTAGTGGGCTAGCTGTGCCTGGGGCTGCCCGACCCCCACAGGGCATCTCCCCAGCTCTCATTCACAAGTCCTGTCCCACTGGTTGCCCTCCACATCTCCTGTGTGGTAAATAATACTCCCAGTACAGTCAGCAGATGCTGCTCCAGTGACCCTGAGCCAGCTGGATTCCTGCTCCTGCCCATGAGGCAGATGGAAGAGAGAGAAATTCCTAAAATCCAATGTTGAAATAGGAACTGAATTTTTCACTGTGGTAGCAATATTTGCAGCCTGTGTAGGTTGTGATATTCCTGTTGGGGAGAAAGGAGATGGGACTTCTTTATAAATACAAATAATTTGATATAAGAGGAAAAAATCTTAGCCATCAATCTATTTAATAAATGTCTCCATTGCTTCTTTTTATTGAGGGTAGTAGAGACATGGGTGGTCTTGTTTCTTTTTCAAGTATTGTTTTTTACAGAAAGGGATAAATAAATTCAAACATTTTTAAATATTTTGCTAAGAAAATACTTTCATTTCATGAGGTATGCAGAATTTATCTCCATGCCCTACTTGTGATCTATTAAATACCAGTTCTGATTACATTTTAATGCCAGGCTTAGGATAGCTTGACTCAAATATTTTGACACCTATGAAACAATAAAAATTCTCATCCTTCTGCATCCTGTCTTTTTCTCAAACTAGTAATTCTGTTCATATGTTGGGGAAATATCCAGCTAAAAGCACAAGAGGTTAAATTTCAGTTAGAAAGAATAGGCAGAATATTTCACAAACTCTATCAGAGAAGCTGACTTTCATTCTAGGAGTTTCTGGTCATTGTTTTTGGAACCCTACAATAACCCTGGGAATTGCCACGTCAGGAACTGGGTATTTGTAAGACATATAAACTCATCCTCCCCATTCAAAATGCAATAGCTTAAAGAAAGAAAGATGTGGAGTATAGAAAGGGGAGCCATACCAGAGCCCATAGCTGTGCATCAAAGAAAAATGATTACTGTAGCTATCATCATCATCATCACAGCAGGTTCTTTTTGCGCAGAATCCACCAGCGTTTATTCTAAGCATTTTATGTGTATTAACTCAGTTTAGTACTAACAACTGTGAAAAGACACCTGAGAAAGATACTTGAAAGGAAGAGGGATTTATTTTCACTAACGGTTCCATCACTCGGCTCTATTGCTTCCGGGTCTATGTGGGGTGATGCAGAATATGGTGGGACCGTCTATGGAACAACATAGTTCACTTCATGGAGAACAAAGGCAGACAGGAAAATTGGGAAGGATCTGGAACAAGTTATAGCTGCCAAAGAAATACAACCCTTCCCACACACACAGTAGCCTCCTTCCTCAAAATAAGTCCCATATTTGAGTTTCCATCACTTCCCATAATGTCAATTAAATTATTAATCCATGAGTAGATTAGTGTGTAGGTTAGGTCCAAGCCTTCATAATCCAATCACACCAAGCCTTTGACAAATGAGCATTTTGGGCAGGAAAACTTCTTATCTGAACTATAAAATAGATAGGCCCTATCTCTCAGGCAAAGGAACTGAGGCATAAGAGAGTTCAGTTTAGATTTATCGTTACTGAACCTTGTTGCTAGAGAGCTTCTCTCCAGCTCCCAAGTCCCGCCAGTCTCCAGCTACAAAGTCCCGCCAGTCCCGGAGCGCACTTACAAAATAAACACACAGACTCTTATATTATTTAAACTGCTTGGCCATTAGCTCAGGCCTATCATTGTCTAGCTCTTACTCTTATATTTAGCCCATTTCTATTAATCTCTACTTTGCCATGTGGTTCGTGGCTTACCGGTACCTTACATCTTGCTTGTCCTGGTAGCAGCTCCAGGCAGTCTCCCCCTCCACCTTCCTGCTCCCTCAATTCTCCTCTCTGTTAGTCCCGCCTATACTTCCTGTCTGGCTATCGGCCAATCAGTGCTTTATTTATTAACATATTTGTCATACAGAACATCCCACAGCAGAACCTGCCAAGAAAAGGTATGGCATTGTCTGCCTGACATTATTTGGCCATTTTCTTTGTTTTCTTTTGTTTGAGACAGGGTCTATTATGTAGCTCTGGCTGTCCTGAAACTGGCTATGTAGACCAGCCTGGTCTCAAACTCAGATAGCTAACTGCCTGCCCCTGCTTCCCAAGTGCTGGGGTTAAAGCTGTGGGCTGCTATGCCCCATGTATATTAGTATCTCACCCTTGTCTAAAGCACCACTTCTCAGTTGGACCTGCAAAGCAGCTTCATGGTCCCCTTTGTCCCCACATATCAGGCTCCTCATTACAGCCCAGTGGGAAACTTAAAAATCTTCAGTCCTAATCCTTACCTGACATTTGGCCATTTTAAATCATGTGGAAAATTAGAGAAATGGGGGGGAGGGTTAGAGGTGATAAGAATTACCAGAGAAATGAGGCCGGGGAGAATTGATTAGTTACCTGATTAATAGACTTGCTTACTTGGATTTGAGGAAGAGGGAGGAACCTCCATAACTCTTTGAGACTTGAGTAAATTTTGAAGCCTAGTAAATGCACCCATGAATGTGCACAGTCTTATGAATCCCTGACAAATGCCCAGATTACAGCCTGAGAGCATTTGAACTTGATGGGGACTCTCCACATTCTATTTGATGAAAGATGCATTAGGAAGATTCTCTGACAGTCAAGAGACAGGGCCTTTAAGAGTCCTTGCCCAATCACAAAGAGGAAAAAGTAAGGCACTTAACTAAGATCCAATCAAATCAATCAAGCCAATGACCCTTGGTTATTTAGTTGGGGGCGGGGGAGGCTTCTGGGTTTGCCTTTCACACAGGGGGGTTCCTAGGGCCTAGTGTTAATAAAGGAATTTGTGTTTTCTACTGATGATTGCATTAGCATCTCAGACAGGACAGCTAAAACCCTCAGAGCTCAGAGAAAGAAAGCCGTTTACATATTCCCATCAGTCAAGCTTTAAATGATTTCAGAGATAACAGGTCATTTGCCATTCGATATAAGGTCTGCCCTAAAGCTCCTAAAGCTTGTTGACGGACAAGCTCAAGTGGGTCGTTTCTAGTACTTTCTTTGATATTGCCAAGGATAAGGGTAGAGGTGCTTGGCACCTACTAAGATATTATGAAGGAAGCCTATATCCCCTGGGGTTGCTTCCTGTCTTTTGTGTTCTGTCTTTTGGAGAGGGTTTCAAATTCAAGCTTGCTGTGTAAGACTAGTTGAAGTCTTGTCATAGTCCCTGGAAATTAGCAAAGCTGCAGAATATTTCTGTGAGTTATGCTTATTAGATGCTCTTTTTCCCTTCTAGCTTCGACATAAAACACTTTTAATTTGATTCATATAGATTGTATTGTTGAGGCTAACTTGAACTATTGGAGAAATCTGTCTTGTAAATTTAAACAAAATGTCTGCATAACACCCTAACCCTTTCTACAAAGCTGAACTGAAGGTTGTAGAAAGTAGACAAATAATGCAAATAATCTTCTGGGGGGAGAGGGTTTCAAACACTAACACCCAATCTGGCTTTATGCTCACTTAGCTCCCGCTTTACCCTAGAAATTAAAGGCCCAGTGACACAGACCACCTCTTTCTGCCTCTCTTGGAAGCATGAGCAAGACTTGCCATTCTCACCCTGCCCTGATTCTAGCGTTGTCTTAGAAAATAAAAAGAATAATGATGATGCAGCCCTTCGTCTTCCTTGCTTTCAACCATCTTGGGTTTTAAGGCCTGTGTTTCTCAGGCCCTCATTTCTCGGGCCAGGGCTGCACAAATCAGCTGTGACTTTAATGTTAGCTGTTTTATATAGTTTAAGCATCTTATTGCCAAGGCCTGGTTTACATTTGTCTCAGCTATCCCTTTACCTGACTCCATGAGCTAAGCAGTAGTTGCATTAGTTCCTTTTCTGCTATGGTAAGATAGCCCAGGCAAAAGTAACTGAAAGGGGGAGGGGCTTATTTTAGCTCACAGTTGAAGAATGCAGCCAATCCTGTTGGAGAAGCCATAGCCACAGGAAGGAGTTTGATCAACCACTCTACATCTGCAGTCAGGGAGCAGGAGATGGCAGCTGCTATTCCCTCCCTTTCTCATTTGATTCAGTACAGGAAACCTGCCCAGGAAACAAGTAAGTGGCTCTTCCCTCCTCACAGGCGTGCTCAGAGGCGCCTTTCCTGGGTGATTCTAGGCACTGTCAAGACAATTGAAACCATCACAGTGGTATTGCTCTGAGATGACCCATGAGAAAGGAGGAAGCAAAGAGAAGTCTTCAGAGTGACTCAAGGCTGCATTGCAAGCAGTGTGTTAGAGAGACTGGCTCCTGGCTCCTCTCAGTGTCAGTTATAAAGTACAAAAGTGAACCCAGATGTCCTCGTGTGGGATGTTATGGATCAGAGATTAGAACTGCATCCAGTTCCAGAGCCTCTCCTCTTACCCACTATGCTGCCTGGTTTCTGATGTGTTTCTCAGTAGGGTTGAAATTCTACTATGAGCATCCACTGGAATAAGCGCCATTCGTTGTTCCTGGAGAAGCTGATCAGAGCCTTCGGGTAAATGACTGCATTTGTTGTGCTAGGTGAGACCAAAGATGCCCAGAGGCTAATTTTTATAGGTTATAGAGATTCTCAACCTTAGTCTCAGGACTCCTTTTACACTTTGGAAATATTTGAAAGACACCAAAATCTTTTAGTTTTGTGGCTATTCCCTTGTAGAATATCTCCATCAATGTCCAGACCTCTGTCTTTCCTTCATGTAATTACATGCATTGTTCTGTGATGACAATCAAAAATTAGAGGGACAGCAAAATAGCCTGAGCAGAAGGATGCAGCACTGGACACTTCGGTCTCCGTGGCTATATTGTTTTGTTAGTGAGTATCCATGTAAGTATTTTGTCAAGTTTTTCATTCCTTGTAAAATATAAACCTGTCTTTGAGATAAAGGAAAATTCAAGCCACCCTCTTTTGTTTTTTAACTAACTGACTCAGCGTATTATTGCTGTCATTCTGATCTATAATTCTGAAGATTTTATTCCTGCTCTAGAATATTATTAATTTGATCTGCTGCTTCGAGATTTCTCTGTGCCTGTTGAATTTGATTTGGCTCTGAAGATAAGTCAATGAATAATTCTCACCTTTGGGATTTCTTTTGTCTTAAAATTTATTTTGTTTGAATATTTTAGCAAATCAAATCCAATAGAGAAAACAGACACTAGATCCTGACCAGGTGGACTTATCCCAGGAATAGAAAGATGTTTTGTCATCTGAAAAGCAATCATTGTGATTCAACATAATAACAGACTGAAAAAGAAAACCGCAGTATCATCTCCACATCAAGACCTCATGAGATCTTTTAAAAATCGAACATCTAACTATGTCTAAAAACAACAAAATTTTCATCAAACTAAAGAAGGGCAACTTGATTGTATTAGTCACTCGGGCTGCCATAGGATCAGTGGGTGTTTGAAACAACAGAAATTTGTTGTCTCATAGTTCTGGAAGCTAAGAGTCCAAGATCAAGGTATAGACAAAAAATGGGAATCTTCCTTCCCTGGCTGGCAGATGGCTTCTTCACTCTGTGCCTTTGGGTGGCCTGCCTGTCTCTCTCCTAGAGACAACTATGCTGATTCTCTTCCTTTCTTTCTTTTCCTTTCCAGTGCTGGGACTTGGGCCCAGGACTACATATGTTATAAGCAAGGACTATACTACTGAGCTAAATGCCTAGACCTCCTTTTCTTCTGTCCTTGAGAAAGGGTTTCACTTGCCCAGACTGGCCTTAAACTCATTCTGCATCCCAACCTTGAACTTGTGATCCTCCTGCCTCAACCTACCAAGTTGCTGGGAATACAAGCTTAGTTCCACCAAGCTCAGCATTTTTAAAGGAAAAATTTTAAAGGAAATCAGTCCTATCAGATTAGCACCCACTCATAACCTCATTTAACCCTTAGTTACCCTTTATAATAGTGTCACATGAGTGGTTAGATTTTCAGCATGCTTTGTGTTTTTATATTTCTTAAAATTTGGTAAAAATGTTTCTTTGTTGGAAAAACAGTTGAAATTTAAACAAAATTCAATATGAGCCATTGATCGCTAACTCCAATTTGAACTTTTGATTTACTTCCTTACATAAGAATTGAAGATTAACCAAATGTTTGAAACATGGCTTGGCTTAGCTAGAAATGTTTCTTCCCACTTCTCCTCCTTTTTGTTGGCTTCCTTTGTTTGTATTCCTACTCTTGGAGGAAGGCCAAATGTCCTACCAACCCAAAGTATAAATCAGTACCTTTATAGAAAATATTTCTTTAAAAAAAAAAACTCAAAGGGCAGAGGTGGTAGTAATGCAAGGCTTTAATCCCAGCACTTGGGAGGCAGAGGAAGGCAGAATCAGGCCATCCCAGTCTACATAGAGAGTTCCAGGCCAGCCAGAGCTACATAGTGAGACCTTGATTCAAAGGGAAAAAAAGGAAATGATCATGGAAGTGAAATATTTTGTTCATATCTGAGATTAATCAGCAAACTCTAGGTTATAGATAAGGTATTTGCATATGCCTGATTCAGCTTACACTTTTTATTAACAGTGAAACTGTTTTCCTTCATGGATACTTGTAAGCAGAAAATCTGGTCAGTAATAACAGGGTTTAGTCTCAAGCTGATTTACATCACAAAGCCAATCAGATGTTTTGGGGAATATAATTACTTGGATTTTAAAACTGCAAGATTTAACTATAATTTAAGTCTTATTAATATGACTGAAATTCTGTTTGCCCATTGCTAGAAAATGTATCCTTCAAGCTAAAACTGATGTGCAAAAGAGATTGAGTTATAATGTTAACTTTGTAAATGACAAGGGTGACTACTCAATGTCTTAGTTAAAAATGTCAAAACAACATCTCCTACCAATAAAAATATTTTTACCGATACTTCTATGTGAATATTTACAAGTATCTTCAAACTGAAGAGGTGAAACAGATCACGTTGGCATTTGTATATTATAGGCTTGTCATAAAGCTATGCGAAGACACAGAAAAATGGTCTCTATAAACATGTATTCTACTAAGCATACCATAACTGAAGCAAGCCCGTGTTTATAAACAATCTTTTAGTAATTGACGGCCTACAGTGGTGGCTTAACTGGCCTTGGTTCACATCCATTTTCATTTGTGTGACAGGTCCAGCTTTTAGGACGGCAGTGACTGTAGAACGGCTCATGGAGCATGGACAGACATAGCATTTTAGGGAAAGCTGAGAGAGCAGGCAGGGACGAACATATCAAGAACTGTTGGGTTTAAGTTCACTCTCAGGAAGACACAGCTATGCCACGTCTACTCACACACACTTTCTCTTTGGAATTAACCCTTATCTTTGCATCTTCGAAACTAGTGACCATTCAGAGTTGTTTTGAGCGATTTGCTTTGTTTTCCTTCTTTGCCCGCCTCTGCCTCCCAAACACTGGGATTGAAGGTGTGTGCCACTGTGGCTAGTCATGTTCTGTTGTTCTTGTGGCTTCTTTCTGTTTCACAGATACACACTGGACAGCATTCCACAAACCATGGTCCAAACCGATGTTCAGTGATTCAGAGATTTACTAGAGTAGCGTAGGAAACCACATAATCATAACTTTTCCCGATTCAGCATAACGTGATAGGAAAGGGACTTCCTTAGTGCCCTCAGTGACACCTTTATCATTAAGTCATACCACTCAGCTTTCTAAGTTTGTTAGGCATCTGGGATTCTGCTGTCATGAGAGAATCTCAACCATGAAATTGGAGAAAAGTGTGCCAACCAGTGCACACCAGCCTGCTAAGCCCACTCTTTATATGAAATGATACAAATATATTACTAAAAATCTGTGGTGTGAGGTTAGAACTTTGAACTCCTGCTAAGGCCATGGTGGAAGGAAGCTGACCAATTAAGCCTTCTGTTCTGTAGTCTTCTGTTGAATTTATTCTCAGTCCTAATAAACAGAATTCACCCCCCCCCCATACATTGAAAACCATTGCTTTCTCATCTCTGTCTGGATCCTCTTAGCATCCAGTTCTTTTCAGCACAAATTCAAATCTTTATATCTGGACTAATTCTTCTCATCTTTATTACACAGAAGAATGTTCTCAAGGCCTCCAAATACCACTTTTTTTTTCCTGAAAGAACTATACATAATTACGTTTCTCTTTAAATTTGATTTGGAGCACACTTCTGAGCATAAAGATGGTCTTCACGGCATCATTCACATATGTGAAAAATGGGGGAAAACTGAATAAATGAAAAGGTTGTATTATGATACTGCTTTATTATAGACAATTATGCAGCCTTTAAATGTATGTCTTTAAAAAAACTTGGAAAATTAAAATCTTAATTCCTATAGCATTGAAAGCATAATTTAGTTGCAATAAAATGCTTTAAAATGTATGAATAAAAATCAGATATATGCATAATGAGGTCAGAGAGATGATGGGGTGGTTAAAAGCACTTGTTGCTTCAGCGGCTGATCTGGATTTGTTTCCCCGAACTCATGTTGGGTCACTCAAAATCACCTGTGACTCCAGTACTAGGGAATCCAACACCCTCTTCTGGCCTCCACAGGACCTGCACACATGTAGTGCACATACAGACAAGAGCTGTCTTCTATGTTAGTTTAATTGGGTGGGAAGTGATTGATTGTCTCCTAGAAAGAATATAATATGTGCTGGGTAAATTACATCGTAGGAAAAAAGAAGAAGTCACTTAACAGTGTGTCAGTTTTTCGATGGCAAGATGATTCACTAGGTGTGGACATTTGCCCTGAAGCCTGACATCCTGACTCTGTTCCCCAGGACCCACAGACCCACAGGGCAGAAGGAGAAAACAGACTCCTGAGTTGTCCTTTGACCTCCACATGTGCACCATGGTACACAATCTCCCACCCACCCACGCGAGCCTACACTCACACACACCAATTAATGAGTGTAATTTTAAAACTTTAAAAATAGTAGGTGGGTGAGACTAGATCTAATGAAAAGAAAGAACAATAGCAAGTGTTGGAGAAGATGTTTTAAAATGGGGGAAATTTGTTGTTCCTTAAAAGGTTTAATATAAGTTTATCCTGGATATGTGTCTAAAGGAGATGGAAACATGTCTACGCCGAGTAAGAAATATACAACAGCATTATTCATATTGGCCAAAATATGCAAATCAATAATTATCAAGGGATAAATGAATTTTAAATGTGATATATTCATTCAGTTGAATATTTGTGGATAGGAGGAAGTAATGATTCAGAGATGCATGCAGCAATAGAGATGAATCTCAGAACACGCTAAGGACAAATGGCAGATAGGAAAGACTGTAGCGTCTCTCGCTTACTTTATATCCAGAGAGGCAATCTGAGGGACAGAAGGGGGCTTAAATTCCTAGCAGTTTGGAACTGCAAGTAGTCAAAACAGACCTCTAAACTGAAAGAAATATTGTGATGATTGCATGCCTTTGAATTCACTAAAAAATCACCACTCATTCATGCATTTTAAATGGGTGAATTTATAGTATGTAAATTACCTATTAATAAAGCTGTCAAAATTTTTAAAAGAATATTTTCTAGGAAACTCAGCCTGATGAGAAGCTGTCTGTCGCTTACTCTATATTCCTATTATTTCCTTAGAAACTGTTTGAAAACGTGCTTGACACTAATGCTGAACATGCAATCATCAGTTTTGTTTAACTATAGCAAGGACAGTATTGCCAAAGTCAACTACTACTTCCTGTTTTCGTGTCTACATGCTTCTTGTGGGACCAAAGGAAAGAGAGGGGCCATTTCATTGGCATAAGCAAAAGAAATGTTCGCCCCGATGGGATGCCTTGGCCACCACTCGTGGCTGTCACAGGGCATCAAGACACCTGGATGACAGTTACTCATTCTTCTCTGAGGTTTTACAGTTAAAAAAATAACTCAACCTTGAACATAAAGCATGAAATATATGATCCTGTTTTAGAAAACATTTGCCACTCCTGTGATTAGGAACACTATAATAGGACCAATTCCTAGATAACCGTATTCAAGAAAAAATATATATATTCATAATATATTGATTTGAAAATCCTGCATACATATCTCTAGGAAAACACATTTCTGTTGACCAAAAAACTTTGATGACTGAAAGATTGCTATGTGATTTCTAAGTGGAGATATTTTTCCCCTTAAAATTCTATTTTGTTTTATATTTTCACTTTGATCTGAGCAACACATAGAAACTTGCAAATAACAATGTTCGGTATCGATTGACAAGCTCATATTTCTTCTAGTTTGTAACTTTTTCACAGCATCAATCCATCCCTCTTTGGGGGCCAATTTTAGCACTCTTTTATGGCTTGTCAATCCTTTTATTCTGTGTTATTTACTACCAGCTCAGCTAAAACTGATGTGTCAAGACAGTTCTCTGTTATTGTAGCAAAGGCCTGAAATAAATCAACTTATAGAGAGAAAAACTTTTCTTTGTCTCACAGTTTTCAGGTTGCAGTCCACGGCTGTGGGCACTGTTGCTTTGGGACTATTTGGATTCATTATGCCAGAAGTATGTGATAAATAAAGGTGTTCATTTTGTGACCAGAAACAAGAGAGAAAAAAAGAGGAACAGGCCAGATATCCATTATTCTGTTTGAAGCCATGTGATACATGAGGCGTCCCACGAGCCCCAACACTTAATTGTGGGGCATGAGTAGCAGGGTGGAGAAACACTGCCTCCCAAATAAGGCAAGATCACTGCAATCATGCGTCATGATAAACACTGCAATTATGAACACACAGCAATGAATAACTGCTACCTCCAACATTCCCTTATGGATAGAAAAGGTGCCCATGAGGCTGCATCTTCCCTGAGGTACTATTGGTTCTTAATGGTTGTTCCTGTGGGAGAGGTACCATTTTCTTCAGTGGTATAGCTCCTGGGAGACGAGTGGGAGGAGGAATGGGTTCATAGGGAAAGTAAGGGGGATGCCAGAGTAATGGAATGGCTCATATATTCATGTACCTTGTATAAATATATTAAATTATTTAAAAAGTTTAAAGATCCACAATCCTCCAATAGCATCACTTTAAGAACAAGACTTACATGTGGGCTTTTGAGAACTAACTGGAGTTCCTGCATTGCTATCATCTTGGGGATTGGCTGGTTGGGTTTAGGATAACTCTAGATAATTTTATTAGATAGGAGAGTCTCCAACAGTGCTCTCTTTTTTACCATAACTGTAATGGAATTTAGATTATTATGTCAATCTGTATTGGCTCTGTGTGTTTTGATTTTCAGGAATTTTTTCCTGGTATTTATTGATTGATTGATTCATTTATTGAACCAGGCATTTAGTGAAAAGCTACCATAGTGCCATGTACTAGAAATATGAATATGAAAGACATCTCTGCCTCAGAAATCTCACCAATTGGCAGTGGACATCATGTAGTGGAAAGAAAGGATGGAGGCATGTAACAGGTTAAAAAAAAAAGTCATGGTTGATTTCCCATGTGGCCTTCCAACTAAACTTTGATGAAATAATCCAGTTGGAGAAGGAATAAAAGATGTGGCCAGCAAAAAGAAAATCTGGATAAAGTTGTAGATATACAAAATAATATATTGAAGCCAGCCATGGTGGTTTACGCTTTTAATCCCAGTACTTGGGAGGCAGAAGCAGGAGGATCTCTGTGAGTTTGAGGCCAGTCTGGTCTACAGAACGAGTTCCTGGACAGCCAGGGCAACATAGAGAAGCCTTGTCTCAAAACAAAACAAACCTACAAAGAAAGGAAGGAAAGAAGGGAGAAAAGAAAGAATGAAGGAAGGAGGGGAGGGAGGGAGAGAGAGAAGAGAAGAGAAGACATTGTGGTTGGAAGTATTGAAATTCTAAATTTATTGAAGAGTGGGTCCTGTGATGGAGACCTTCTGTGGATTGTGTGCACTCTGGTTCCTTTTTATCTGCAATGTGGACCAGAGCGTTGGATGAACTATATAGAATTAGGTTGAAATAAACTGAAAAAGAAATGAAATTATTGCCGGGCGGTGTTGGCACACGCCTTTAATCCCAGCACTCGGGAGGCAGAGGCAGGCAGATCTCTGTGAGTTCGAGGCCAGCCTGGGCTACCAAGTGAGTTCCAGGAAAGGCGCAAAGCTACACAAAGAAAAACAGAAACACCCTGCCACAAAAAACCAAAAAAAAAAAAAAAAAAAAAAAAAGAAATGAAATTATCTTAATTATTTTAACAACAGCAATAAAAAAAAGAAGCTAGAGTATATGAAGTTGCTGCATAAGAAAGTAAAATAAAAAATGTAGTATATGAATGTAGGTCAATAAAAGCATTAGTTTTTATTATAACAACATTATTCAAAATAAGAGAAGGGAGGAGGAGGAAAGAAAGGAAATGAGGAGGAGTAGAAGGTATTTCACAGTCATTATAAAATTACTTCAGATTAAAATAAAAAATACAAGACTAAGTTGGGATTTAAGGAATGCCAACCCCCCCCCACACACACACACATACACACATAATGCCAATGGTCCAATCTCATTTGTAGTTAATTTGCCATGAAAGGCACCTGTTGACCAGCATTTGGGTGTTGGTCAGGAAAAAACAAGCCATGTGCCAAACTGTAATTAGGTAAAAGATGTCCTAGACAGATGGCCATTTTGGCACAATTGGCATAAACAATGTATGAATTGATGTGAATTGCTTTAACACATTATTTCTCTCTTCCAAGAAACAATGTAGACCCCATGTGACTCCTGTTTATTGACTCATTGGTAATTATAGGTCTAAATTAATCACTTGGTTTATCACTGGCTAATTACTCAAGCTGGCCCCTCTAGATACTTCAGCAACAAGCAAACAGTTTAGCTAATATTAAATAAAAACCCCAAGTACACAATAAAAGAAATGGAGTGATAAATCTCTGTTTTGAACCTTCCACATAGTTAACACAGCAGTGTAAAAAATGAATCCCTGTCAGGTTTTGTGGCCTCCACTTATCATCCCAGCATTCTCATGCAGAGGCATGAGAGGTCAGAAGCCAGCCTCTTCTCTGTAACAGGTTCAGGGCCAGCTAGGGCTGCCCAAGGAAAGCTCGCCTCAAAACAAAACAAAATGACAATTTTTCACAGGTCATTGAAACTAATTAATGTTAATGTGTAAATCAAATCATGGAATCTTCTTGGACAAATACATTAAATTTTGAAGGAATGAGAAACTTTTGTTTGGCATCAGAACACACTGATAAGACCCCAGGAGGAAAATGACGTTCAACTGCATCTGCTGGCATATTTGTTTCTGTGATTATGTGCTTTCTCTTAGCTTATGGCTGTATTTGACAGTTGGTTTTAGAAGACAGAAATCAGTAGTTTGCTGAGACCTTGAACACCTTAGTCTCTCCAGCAGTAAATTACATACAAAAGCATTGACTCTCTGCAATTCATTCTAAAAATTAATATGGTTAGATGGAAAGATCTCTGAGTTCTGTTTGTTATTCGACTGTGGGTTGGTTATGTTTTGTTTATTGACAATACTTGGGAGTCAGAGTTAGGAATGCAGGAGTAAACTGATTGATGTCAAACATTTCCCCAAAAGCACAGTCAGTTCTATGGGAACGCTTGAATCGTATGCCCAGCACTTAAGGTGTCCAATGATTGGGTTTTAGGCCATCTCAAAGCCTGGGCTGATCATGGATATTTCACATGAGAGGGTAAGGTTTGGATAAGAAAGAAAAATCTGAGAAGGCTGTACCCAAGTATTAAAAGGGCTTTTGCCCTTGACCTCTGGGTCAGGCAAAATCTAAAGGTGTATGTAACTTATTCTCTGTTTGTATTGTTTGTTGGTTTACTTCCTATGTGTGAATTTGCCCCCACCCCACCCCTTTCTTTCTCCTTGGAATTTCACCTGTATCAAAGCCTCTGATGGGATTGATGGCAAACAAGAATGCTTAATTTAGTTAATTTTCCTTGAGTAGTAGTTTTTCTGAGGAAAGCCTTGAGTATGTAGAAGGCGGTGCACATTGCTAAATACTAAAGTAGGAATAAGTTGACTTGGCCGTACATAGTGCTAAATTCAGTGACTGGACACTTTGTGATGACTTCACATGATCGCTTTTTCAGATTCCCCTTTGAAAAGCTCCCTAAATTTGAAAGGTCTTCAACCTGCCAAATGTGGAATACTTCAAGTAGCTAAGCAGGAGTGGGAGAAAAGCAAGAGGTCCTTTCACCAATTAAGTGGTTGTAACAATTAGAGTTATGGTTGACAATTCTATTGTCTAATACTAATATATTTAATAAGCTTTGAAATTTCATAGTAGAAGTAACAAGGCCTTGCTAGGTGTTTTCGTGTGTGTGTGTGTGTGTGTGTGTGTATGTGTGTGTGTGTGTGTGTGTGTGTCAGTATTGTAAAAACAAAGAGCAGCGTTTTCTTAGCTTAGATATGTTGCTTAGTTTTTTACATCTTCTCTTGCAATAATAATGGAAATATTTTTTTTAACTCTCAATACCCAGTCGGAACAATCACACAGTACTAAGAGTCTCTAAAATGAGTAAGCGTAAGCATGTGATTGAGAGGTTGGAGATAACAGATGGGAAGAAAGCTGTCTTACCTGCAAGAAGCAGTCACAGGAAGATTTATACTTAATATTTCTTTTTTTTTTTCTTTTCTTTTTTTTGTTTTTTCGAGGCATGGTTTCTCTCTAGCTTTGGAGCCTATCCTGGAACTTGTTCTGTAGAACCAGGCTAGCCTTGAACTCACAGAGATCTACCTGCCTCTGCCTCCTGAGTGCTGAGACTAAAGGCATGCGCCACCATCTATACTTAATAGTTCAGTATTTCATATGTAATTGAATCTTTTTTTTTTTTTTTTTTTTGGTTTTTCAAGACAGGGTTTCTCTGTGTAGTTTTGCACCTTTCCTGGAACTCACTCTGTAGCTCAGGCTGGCCTCGAACTCACAGAGATTTGCCTGGCTCTGCCTCCTGAGTGCTGGGATTAAAGGGGTATGCCACCACCGCCCAGCGAATCTTATTATTAACAGCGCATCTTATCATTACTTTGACAAAAGTCTCAGAATAGAAGTTTCAAAATAAGACATTGATTGTTTTTGTCACAAGCTATCTGTGACTTTTTATGTATTTTATTTCCTGCCATCTTCAGAAAGCAAACAGATAAGCAAGGTGGAAAACTTACAGGTGGGAAAGATGTGTGGAGAAGAGCCCATCACTGGTCACCACCACCGAGACAGCAGAAAACGAACATTTTTTCAGTTAATTTGAAATAGATCCCTGAAACACAACAATTACCTAATAAAAATCGAGCCACTTTGGTCATTATTGCCATTGTTCGCAGTACCACAGTGACCATTTATACCACTCCACTTCCCAGGACCTACAGTGAATCTCTGGACCTCCAGTGAATCTCTGGACTTGGAAATTTATTTCAGTGTAGTCAGCCAGCTTGCCTGTAATATCATTTCCTGTATTCAGAGACAGGCAGCATTTATGTTCTTAGGTCAGCAATAGATCCTGAGGACATAGTTAGAATGCATGGTATCAAGAATGTGAAGTTACTAAAAGATAGTTGGTGGGTCTCTAAAGATGTGAGTCTTTACAACTTTTGAAAATTTTTATCTTCTTTTTTGAATTTCTGAATTCTTGTATATGCAAAGATAATGCTAGGTTGTTGGATGTGCATGTTGGGGGTGAGGAAGTAAATCAGAAAATAAGTGTTGAGGATTAGCCATTACTAACCACTCTAGTTATTTGTCTCAGTTTTCTAATTGTAGATATGAGCTATGGCTTTCAATTGGACTTATCCTTATTTAGTACTCAAGAAACAATGGGAGAGAGGAAAGCATGAAATAATGGATGACTCTCAGGGTGTCCAGCAGACAGAGTTCTGCTCATAAGTCTGTAAGTGGAGAATGTGTCCTCTACTCCTACATTGCTCATTCTGACTCCTCCTTTCATGAATTTTCAAGTATTCAGAGTTGTTGAGAGCAAGGGTGGACTGTCTGTATACAGTAGTCGCAAAAAGAATGATCAGATTCATTGTGAGACCTTTGATAAGTTAAGATAATAGATGATAATAAAGGATCAATG
Organism: Peromyscus attwateri; assembly: GCA_902168425.1. Taxonomy (NCBI): domain Eukaryota; kingdom Metazoa; phylum Chordata; class Mammalia; order Rodentia; family Cricetidae; genus Peromyscus; species Peromyscus attwateri. The sequence continues at coordinate 1,925 of CABHPP010111820.1, read as the reverse complement.
TCTTCGGAAGAAAGGAATTTTCCTCCAGGAGTTTGATTAGACTCTTGATGTTCTGTGGGGTTCTTGTCTCAGCACCTTAGTAATATTTGGGACAGTCTAGATCTTAGAGAGTGAGGAGCTGAACCAGATCCGTATATCAGCTGAGAATAACTAACAATGAACTAAATTAGGATAAAGGGTCATGTAGGACAAAAATAAGTTAAATAGCTAACACAATGGTAGCAGAAATTTTTATCCTGGGTGCCACATGTTACTGGGAAATTGAGGTCTGCTCTTTGAGTTCTTAGTCTCATTAGTAAAAGAATGTAAGAACAGACTCAAGAGAAAAAAGAAAAGAAAGAAAGAATGACATTTTTAACAGCCACATGACAGACAAGAAGCCACGTGGCAAGGAGGGAAACTTCAGAGAAAGAGCGAGGAATCCCAGAGCTTCCAGGAAAGCGTGCCAAGGCTTTGACAAATATCAAAAAAGGAAAAGGAGAAAAGAGGGGGAAGAGAAGCAGGAGGAAAAAGTGTGATTGGACTTCCCTTTGGGCCACCAGCTTCTAAATACAACACAGAGACTTATTATTAATTATGAAAGCTTGGCCTTAGCTTAGGCTTCCCCCCCCCCCACTAGCTCTTATGACTTAAATCAACCTGTTTCTATTAATCTACATTCTACCACATGGATTGGTTGCCTCTTGTCTGTACCGTATGTCCGAGTTCTTCAGTGTCTTGCTAGTGTATTCCCAACTCTCTTCTTCCCAGAGTTCCTCTCTCTCTCCAGAAATCCTGCCTATTCTCTCCTGCTATTGGCCATTCAGCTCTTTATTAAACCAATCAGAAGGATACTTAGGCAGAGAAACGTCTTTTCCTTGTACAAAAAGATTATCCCACAATAAGGAAGAGGAAAAAAAGGTGTGTTTTTCTTCAGAAAAGCCCTAGAACATAGAAGAACCAACCATGACTCAGCAAGTCACTGCCCCAAGGGCAGGCTTTCTAGGAAAGAAAAGGGCATTAACTCATTAAAAAGATAATTACTCCTCCCATCTCTTTAGTGTGGATGCTGGTGAATTAGCCTTCCTGGGGGGGAGGGGAAGAAGGGGGGGAATGGAGGTTGTCTCTACCAGGTGATTGACAGGCTCAGCTGGATTAGATTAACTCTTATGTTTTGGATATTTTAGAATGTTCCATCTCCACCTAAGGCCAGAGGTGGATTTCATACTTTCGGCCAGGAAAAAATAGCTTTCCCTTACTTAATGGGATTCAGCAGTACCCTGATCAAAGCTACTATAACTTTTCCGTGCTCTGAAGAGGTCATAGTAACACCATGTAGGACATAGGCTGAAACTGGGGAAGAGGTCTAATCTGTCTCCACCCTGAAAATTCAGAGATCCATTTCTGAAACTGTTTATCAGAAGGTGTTGGTGTCTGGACTAGGGTTTCAGTCTCATGTATGTCTTCCAGGCAAGGGTACTCAACTAGGAGGAGACAAGAAACCAGAGCTCCCTTCTTCCATTCTTGGCTGGAGAACCAAAGACGTTTCTGGAACTGTAGCTTTTGGGGTTCCTTCCCCTAAACTGCCTAACCAGTTCCTATCTCCTGTCTTCATCAGTAAGACCAATCAGAACTTTTTATTGAACAAACCAAGAGCTGTCTGGAATGTGCTGGATTTCCATCTGACCTCCAAGGAATTCATTGCCTTCAATCTAAATTACATTTAGAGCTCTCTAAAATCACAAGAAAGAGTGTGCTTTCTGAAACAAGTAATCCATGCTCTTATCTTAAATCCCTGACTTCTAATACCACCAAGTCTTCCCCCTTTTAAGTTATCAGTTAATTCATTCTGGCAGGAAAGCTTAGGACTTACAGAACTACTGAGGTGTAAAGACAGAAACTGATTTTTATTATTGTTAACTGCTCATACAGATGTTAAAAACAAT
>CABHPP010111819.1:15013-40150 GCA_902168425.1 Peromyscus attwateri | reverse complement strand
AGCTCTTTAGCCCATTTTTTAATTGGATTGTTTAGTATTTTGTTGTCTAGTTTCTTGAGTTCTTTATATACTGTGGAGATCAGTCCTCTGTCAGATGTGGGGTTGGTGAAGATCTTTTCCCATTCTGTAGGCTGTCATTTTGTCTTATTGACAGTGTCCTTAGCCTTACAGAAGCTTCTCCGTTTCAGGAGGTTCCATTTATTAATTGTCAATCTCAGAGTCTGTGCTACTGGTGTTACCTGAAGTAATCTCCTATGCCAATGCATTCAACGCTAGCTCCCACTTTCTCTTCTATCAAATTCAGTGTAACTGGGTTTATGTTGAGGTCTTTGGTCCACTTGGACTTGAGTTTTGTACATGGCAATAGATATGGATCTATGTGCAATCTTCTACATGTTGACATCCAGTTAGGCCAGGACCATTTGTTGAAGATTCTTTCTTTCTTTCTTTTCATTGTATAATTTTGGCTTTTTCTTTTGTCAAAAATCAGGTGTTCATAGGTATGTGGATTTATGTCGGGGTCTTAGATTCAATTCCATTGATCCATGTGTCTGTTTTTATGCCAATACCAAACTGTTTTTACTACTATAGCTCTACAGTACAGCTTGAAGTCAGGGACGGTGATACCACCAGAAGTTACTTTATTGTACAGGATTGTTTCAGCTTTCCTGTTTTGTTTTGTTTTGTTTTGTTTTCATATGAAGTTGAGTAGTGTTTTGAGGTCTGTGAAGAATTGTGTTGGGATTTTGATGGGGATTGCATTGAATCTGTAGATTGCTTTTGGCAAGATTGCCGTTTTTACTGTTATTCCTACCTATCCATGAACATGGGAAATCTTTCCATTTTCTGGTATCTTCTTCAATTTCTTATTTCAAAGACTAAAAGTTCTTGTCATATAGATCTTTCACTTGCTTGGTTAAAGTTACCCCAAGATATTTTATGTTATTTGTGGCTATTGTAAACGGTGTTGTTTTTCTGATTTCTTTCTCAGTCCATTTATTATTTGCATATAGGAGGGCTACTGATTTTTTTTTTTAGTTAATCTTGTATCTTGCCACATTACTGAAGGTGTTTATCAGCTGTAGAAGTTCCCTGGTAGATTTTTGGGGTAGAACTTATGTATACTATTATATCATCTGCAAATAGCAAGAGTTTTGGCTTCTTCCTTTCTAATTTGTATCCCCTTGATTTCCTTTTGTTGCCTTATTGCTCTAGCTAGGACATCAAGTACTATATTGAATAGATATGGAGAGAGTGGACAGCCTTGTCTTATTCCTGATTTTAGTGGAATTGCTTTGAATTTCTCTCATTTAATTTGATGTTGACTGTTGGCTTGCTGTATATTGCTTTTATTATGTTTAGGTATGTTCCTTGTATCCCTGATCTCTCCAAGACCTTTATCATGAAGGGGTGTGGGATTTTGTCAAAAGGTTTTTCCAGCATCTAATGAGATGATCATGTGGTTTTTTTTCTTTCAGTTTGTTTATATGGTGGATTACATTGACAGATTTTCGTATCTTGAACCATCCCTGCATCTCTGGGATGAAGCCTACTTGACCTTGGTGGATGATTTTTTTTGATGTGTTCTTAGATTGGTTTGCCAGTATTTTATTGAGTATTTTTTCATCAATGTTCATGAAAAAGATTGGTCTGTAATTCTTTCTTTGTTGCATCTTTGTGTGGTTTGGGTATCAGGGTAGCTACAGCCTCATAAAAAGAATTTGGCAGTATTCCTTCTCTTTCTATTGTGTGGAACAATTTGATGTTAGCTCTTCTTTGAAATTCTGGTATATTTCTGCCCTGAGACCATCTGGCCTTGGATTCTTTTGGTTGAGAGGCTTTTAATGACCGCTTCTATTTCCTTAGGAGTTATAAGGTCTGTTAAAATTGTTTGTTTATCTGGTCTTGATTTAATTTTGGTATGTGCTACCTATCTAGAAAACTGTCCATTTCTTTTAGATTTTTCAATTTTGTGGAGTACAGGGTTTTCAAGTATGACTTATTGATTCTCTTGATTTCCTCAGTATCTGTGGTTATGTCCCCCCTTTTTCTGATTTTGTTAATTGGATATTCTCACTCTACCTTTTGGTTAGTTGGATAAGGGTTTGTCTATCTTGTTGATTTTTCTCAAAGAACCAACCCTTTGTTTCATTGATTCTTTGCATTGTTCTCTTTGTTCCTATTTTATTGACTTCAGCCCTGAGTTTATTTTCTGCTGACTACTCCTCCTGGGTGAGTTTGCTGCTTTTAGTTCTAGAGCTTTCAGGTGTGCTGTTAAGTCACTAGTATGAGCTTTCTACAAATTCTTTATTTAGGCACTAAGTGCTACGACCTTTCCTCTTAGCATTGCTTTCATTGTGTCCCATAAGTTTGGGTATGTTGTATTTTCATTTTCATTGAAATCTATGAAGTCTTTAATTTCTTAATTCTTCCTTGACTCAGTGGTAATTCAGTTGTGAGATGTTCAATTTCCATGAGTTTGTACTTTAACCCATGGTGATCCAATAAGATACAGGGGCTATTCCATTTTTTTTGTATCTGTTGAGATTTGCTTTATGACCGAGCATATGGTCAGTTTTAGAGACGGTTCCGTGAGGTGCTGAGAAGAAAGTATATTCTTTTGTGTTTGGCGAAATATTTTGTAAATGTTAAGTCCATTTGAGTCATAACATTTGTTAGTTCCCTTATTTCTCTGTTAAGTTTCAATCTGCCCATTGGTGAGAGTGTGTTGAAGTCTCCCACTATTAATGTGTGAGGTTTGATGTGTGATTTAAGTTTTAATAATGTTCCTTTTACAAATGTGGGTGCCCTTGTATTTGGGGTATAAATGTTCAGAATTGAGACTTCATCATCACTGATTTTCTCCTTCAATGATTATGAAATGTCCTTCTCCATCTATTTTGATTAATTTTAGTCTGAAATCTATTTTGTTAGATATTAGAATAGCTACACCAGCTTGCTTCTTCAGTCCATTTGATTGGAAAATCTTTTCCAAACCCTTTACTATGACATAATGCCTGTCTTTAAAGTTGAGGTATATTTCTTGTATACAGTAGAAGCATGGTTCCTGTTTTTGTATCCATTCTGTTAGCCTATGTCTTTTTTATAGCCGGATTGAGTCCATTGATATTAAGGGATTTTAATGACCAGTGATAGTTAATTCCTGTTATTTTTTGGTTTTGTTGTTGTTGTTGGTAGTGTGTGTGTGTGTGTGTGTGTGTGTGTGTGTGTGTGTGTTTTCCTTTTTTCAGTTTTGCTGCTGTGGGATTATCTATTGCCTGTGCTTTCATGGGTGCAGCTAACTTCCTTGAGTTGGAGTTTTCCTTCTAATACTTTCTGTAGGGCTGGATTTGTGAATAGGTATTGTTTAAATCTGGTTTTATCACGGAATATCTTGTTTTCTCCGTCTATGGTTATTGAAAGTTTTGTTGGGTATAATAATCTGGGCTGGCATTTGTAGTCTCTTAGTGTTTGCAAAATGTCTGCTCAGGACCTTCTGGCTTTCAGAGTCTCCACTGAGAAGTTGGGTGTAATTCTGATAGGTCTGCCTTTATATGTTACTTGGGCTTTTTCCTTTGCAGCTCTTAATATTCTTTTTTCTGTATGTTTAGTGTTTTGATTATTATGTGGCAAGGGGATTTTTTTTCTGGTCCAGTCTATTTGGTGTTCTGTAAGCTTCTTGTACCTTCATAGGCATTTTCTTCTTTAGGTTGGGAAAATTTTCTTCTATGATTTTTGTTGAATATATTTTCTATGACTTTGAGCTAGAATTCTTCTTTTATCCCTATTATTCTTAGGTTTGGTCTTTTCTTGGTGTCCCAGATTTCCTGGATGTTTTGTGTTAAGAATGTTTTGGATTTAACATTTTCTTTGACCAATGAATCTATTTCCTCTATTGTGTCTTCTATACCTGGGGTCCTCTCTTCCATCTCTTACATTCTGCTGGAGGAGCTTGCATCTGTAGTTCCTACTTTCTTACCCAGATTTTCCATTTCCAGAATTCTCTCAGCTTGTTTTCTTTACTGCCTTTATTTCAATTTTCAAGTCTTGAACTGTTTCCTTTACCCGTTTGATGTTGTTTCTTGTTTTCTTTAAGGGATTTATTGTTTTCTTCCAATTTTTTTGTTTGTCTTTTCCTTGATTTATTTAAGGAAATTTTTCATTTCCTCTTTAAGAGCCTCTATCATCTTCATAAAGTTATTTTAAGGTCATTTTCTTCTGATTCATCTGTGCTGGTATGGGTAGGTCTTGCTGTTGTAGGACCACTGGGTTCTGGTGGTGCCATGTTGCCCTTTGTGATGTTGAATAAATGTATGTTTATGTATTCTTACATTGGTGTTTAGCCATCTCTTTTTCCTACTGGTGTAGGTGGTGCTTATACCTATAGAGGCTGCTGATGTTGCCAGAAAGGGCTGTCCATAGGGAGGATGTTGGGGTAGTTGTGGTTGGTGGTGGAATGGGTCCTGTGGAAACAGAGTCCAGTGGGTGGCAGCGGTGGTGGTGCAGCTTGCCCACAGGTCTCTCCTCCACTGGCTGGCTGCTGGGGTTTTCACCAGAGCAGTGGAATTCCACCAGGTGTGTATTGCAACTATTAAAAAGAATAAAAACTATAAAATGGACTTATATAAATTATGAATGGAATTATATTACGTGCTTAATTTAAACTACAGAGGTTGGAGTAAAGTGAATAAAAACAATAAACATGGTAGATATTAATTCAACCTTTATTCTACTTTGAATGTCAATAATCTAAATGCATAAAAAATAAAATCAATTAAAATCCATTGTTTGGTCAGTGAGATAATTCACTGGGTAAAGTGTTTACTGTTACACCTGAAGACCTGAGTTTGATCCCTGGGATCTACATGGTAGAAGAGAACCAACTCCTCTGAATTCCACATGCATACCATGGAACATGTGCCACATGTGTGCATGCAGTCACATGTGCAGAAAATAAATGTGAAAAAATTAAAATGACATTGAGTGGATCCAAAAATAAGACTGAAACTATATTTTCATGAAAAACTGTTTTAGATATAAAGACTAAATAATCCACGACAAGGTAGAGGATATAAAGGGGTATCTGTGCTAATACTAATGAAAAGGAAGCAAGTGTAGCTATTTTCAGAAAGGGTAGACTTGAATAATGGTGCCTGTCATATATAAAAAGGAATGTGACCCAATGGTAAAGGGGTTCAATTTTCTGGAAAACACATCTCTGGCATATGTGTGCCTAACAAAAGAACATTAAAAGACACGAGACATAGAATTAAAGAACTGTAAAGGAAATAGGTGAATCTATAGCTATATTTGTGATTCTCCACACCCTTTGTATTAGACACAAACAGATCTAGAAGGTAGAAAATGAATATGGACACCTTTGAACTTGATGCTACCACTAACCACAGGGAACCAATAGACAGCTATAGAATAACTCATTGAAGGTGTCTGTTTTTCTCAAGCACATATGGAACATTCAGCAAAAATGCCATAGTTTAGGCACTACAACATTCTGTGAAATTACAAAGATCATAAATCTCAGTGTCTGATTTTGTGCTACTATGGAATTAAGCTAGAAAGATACCTAGGAAATACCAGCATCCTTGGAGATTGAACAGCACACTTAGACAACGAGTGGGTAAAAGAAAAATCTTGAGGGAAATTTAAAGGTAAAATGTACTACATTAAAAACAAAAATAGTACCACATTTTCTTTATCCATTCTTCAGTTGAGGGGCATCTAGGTTGTTTCCAGGTTCTGGATATTGTAAATAATGCTGCTATGCACATAGTTGAGCCTATATCCTTGTGGTATGATTGAACATTCCTTGGGTATATACCCAAGAGTGGTATAGCTGGGTCTTGAAGACTGATTCTCAGTTGTCTGAGAAACCACCATACTGATTTCCAAAGTGGCTGTACAAGTTTGCACTCTTACCAACAGTGAAGGAGTGTTCCCCTTGCTCTGCATCCTCTCCAATATAAGCTGTTATCAGTGTTTTGATCTTAGCCATTCTGACAGGTGTAAGATGGTATCTCAGAGCCATTTTGATTTGCATTTCCCTCATGACTAAGGATGTTGAGCAATTCCTTAAATGTCTTTTGGCCATTTGAGATTCTTCTGTTGAGAATTCTGTTTAGCTCTGTAGCCCATTTTTAAATTGGATTGTTTGGTATTTTGATGTCTAGTTTCTGCTTAAGGGGCCCCTCGGCAGTAGAATCAGGATCCATCCCTGGTACATGAGCTGGCTCTTTGGAGCCCAATACCTATGGTGGGACACCTTACACAGCCTTGAGTCAGGGGGAGGGGCTTGGACCTGCCTTAGCTGAATGTACCAGGCTGTGCTGACTCCCCATGGGAGGCCTTACTTTGTTTGAGGACGGAATGGGGGGTGGGTTGGGAGGGAAGGCAGGAGGAGGAAAGGGGGGGTGTCTGTGGTTGGTATGTAAAATGAACAAAAAATTCCTTAAGTTTTATTATTTGTTTTTTTAATTATCAAAATGTGTGAGCTAGAGTGGAGTCAGCACTTAGAGGGAAATTGATGGCATGGAAGGCACATGTTAGTGAAGATGAGAGATGTAAGGAGACCTAGAACTCAGAACCTGGGCTTCCATGCCAGGGAAGAAGAGGCAGAATTGCAAATGAAATCCAAAGTAAATAGGAGAAAATAGTAAAACTTCGATCAGAAACCAATGAAATTGAAAACAGAAAATTAAATCAATAAACTAAAACTTGGCTTTGTGAATGAATCAACATCGATTAAGTTTCTAGACAGACTAATTAAATTATGAACATCAGAAACGAAAGAAAGAATATAACTGCACATCCCCTGAGTATTGAAAAGATAATAGAGGGATACTAGAAACAATTCTATGCCCACAAATGTGGTAACTTAGAAGTGGAATAATCTCTTAAAATATGCATTATGTCAATATGTATTCAAGAAGGACATGACAATAAGAACAGGTCTGTATCTGTTAAAATAGTTGAATCAATAATTAATGACCTAAACAGGAAGGCCTAGACCCAGGTGGGCTCACCAGCACATTAGAGGATTACACTAAATAGTTAAGAAAGGAGCTATAATTCCTCACATTCTTTTTCAGAAGATTAAATTGGATCAACAATATGCAAAAATCTGAAGGCACAGAAAAATAGAGAGCACATGTCTTTCATGAACATAGATGCAAAAATTCTCAAGTAAACATTGGCAATTTCAATTCCACAAGATACAAGCACAACTGCACACCATGATGGAGTGGGGTTTGTCCTAGGGATGCAAACCTAGCTTAAAATTAAAAAATTAGTATAGCGACAATTAATGAGGCAATTCCACATAGTTTATCTGGTAATTAAAAGAGGTTTATTTCAGGGGTAACTTAAAACCAATAAGTTTGGATTTAAAGATGACATGACATGTAAGAAAGGGTTCTGAGAAATCAAGAATAAGCATGGATAGAAATAGAATCTTGATAATGGTCCCTTTATTGGGTTTCTTCTGTCCCACACCAGTAGTACCCATGCATTTGTGAAGTGCTGGGTCCCCAGGAGGGGCAGGAATTTATCCCATGTTGGGCACCAGATATAGTGACAATTAATGAGGCAATTCCACATAGTTTATCTGGTGATTAAAAGAGGTTTTTTTTAGGGGTAACTTACAACCAATAAGGGGTCGGTTACAGGATCTGGGAGAGATGAGGCGCAGTCCAATGTAGTTCTCTAGAGTACTCTGGCTTCGTCTGCAATCCAGCATCCAGGATCATGAGGAACCAAGATACGTATCTAGGGTCTTAAAGGGTCTTGTCTTGGCCAGGGGCAGGTCATAGGCAGGTGTGGCAGTTACCTGCTGTTTCGCTGGGGCAGTGCTTCAAGGTCAAGGCTGGAACAGCTACTCACTACAAATTAGTTAATGTAATACCTTATACCAACAGATCAAAGAAGAAAAATCATACAATAGTATCAATAGCTTTCAAAGAAGCATTTGACAAAATTGAACTCCCATTCATAATAAGAATGTAATAAACTGGGGATGGAAAGGAACGGTCTCAATTTGATAACAAGTATCTATAAGAAAGGCTCAGTTCACTTATTTCAGAGACAGAAAATAGGAATGTTCCTCAGAAGATTAGGAAGAAGACAATGATATCCACTCTGACCACAGGACAGAGCCTGTCATTCAGGGTGCACTCTAAGCATCTCTGGAGTAGGACAGTGACAGTTGACTTTGAAGTGTCCTCAGGAACAGTGCTCTTTTCCTTTGTCAGAGACTTGGGGTGATGGAGTGTACTTTGAGAATGTCTTGTGGTGTTCACTCACATTCAGCTGCTTTTCCCCTTGATCTTCATTCTGGTTCCTGAAGACAGGGTAATACAGCCCCTCATGGACCTCATGTGAAGATGAGCCTGAGGATGCGGTCTTGCGCCATCTTTGTGGCACCTGCCTGCTGCTTTCTCTACACTGTCCTCTGTTGTTCCACAGCTCTCAGACTGAGAAGAGCCTTACCAAGGTGTGGGTGCTTCCCCTGCATGTTAGAAACATTTAGGAGGTTAAAAATGAGTTATGCCTGAGTTACTGCTCTAGAGATTCTGATGTCATTGGTCTCATATGGTCTGCATGCCAGACTCCTTTTTTGAAATCTTTCTAAACATTTTACTCTTCTGCCATCAGTACACAATTATTGGTTTACCAGAATATAATGGCTTTCTGTGGTGTGATCCATTATGACTGAAGAAGGGCATAGTCTTAGCCCAGAGGGAGGCATAAGGGAGGATTTTAGGCTCTGGTACAGACTAGAAATAGATACTTAATACTCAGGAGCCGTCCGCTGTACCGTCATCCACAGTCCCAAAGGCAGTTGTCATCTTTGCCTTTCCATAAGGCCAACCTTGGCCCAGGCATCATATCTTGTCTGATGACTGAATCCCTAACTCTACACTGACATGCCTCAGCTGCCACAGATTTGTCTTTCTGGCAGTATCAGACTCGAAGTCTTTGAGTGCTGTTCACAGTGGGTGAAGGATGTTGGCACACCTGTGGCCTTGCCAGGTCTCCTCTGGCAGCTCAGCCCCAGATTTCTCTGGGTAGAGGGACACTGCACCCTTTGTTCCTTTATTTCCAGCCTTTAGCTGAAGGAAGCCCCGAGAGTATGTTCTTTCTGTTGTAGAAGGCTGACCTAGTTTAGACTAAAGGGATCAATAGCTTTGAAGTGACTTGAGGAAGAAAAGTAATCAAGACACCTCCCCTTAGTAAAATGACGTGGATAAGGCTGGCACCATGACGTCACAGGAGGTACTTGAGGGTAGAGAGGTCTGGGGCACCTCAACATGAAAACAAGGTATTGGCAAGGAAGAAGACTCATTTTGGCACTTGGCATTTGGTTTGCCATCAATTTTCAACAAGTCCTTGCCCAAGGATGACATGCAGGGACAGAATTTCATCAAGATATTAGAAGTCAAACTTCCCCTTCAGCCACAGCCTCTCAAAGCTACATTTCTGTCAAGGCAGAACATGTGTGTGTGTGTGTGTGTGCGCGTGCGCATGCGTGTGCATATGCGTGTGTAATGGGATACTGGAAGATGAACACCATGGGCACTTGCTCAATATTTAGAGTGAAAATTCTTATCTATTCTTGTGTCAGATTCAAAGATCGGGCATTGTGTTTACATTTGAAATTCCAAAGATGTCATTAGAGAAGGCCTCACTGTCTATAACCCAGACATCCACAATTCTTCGTGTGTGAGGAAGCATGAGACAGATGTTTTATTCTGATGTGCCCAGAACCTATCTCCTGGCTTGGAATGCTATAAATAATGAAACATTGGAAAGGGGCTCCAGACATGTAAGGACATGGCACAACAGTAGGGCTACTTGAGCAAACAATTATTAGCTCAGGAACCAAATCCACTGAGTCTGTGCCTCTAGGCACCTTATAGTTCAGAGGAGAAGGCAAACTGTGGGCAAACCATCACACATGTGACCATAGAAGTCTAGTATGGTGATATTTTATTTGTACTGAAATGTGATTTTATTTGTATGTTAGTAAGTAAAGTTGCCTGGGTGTCAGAGCTATTAGCAAGCCATAGCAGAAGCTGGGCGGTGGTGGTGCATGCCTTTAATCCCAGCACTTGGGAGGCAGAGCTAGGCAGATCTCTGTGTGTTCAAGGATACAGCCAGCATTGGAGACACACGCCTTTAATCTCAATACCAACCATAGAAGAAGACCTGGAGGTCTGTACAGACAGGCAGTGACGAGACGGTCATGTGATTGGGTTTACAACCAATGAGAAGGCAGAATAGAAAGTCTATAAAAAAGACAAACAGACAGGAAGTAGGTCTCTTGCTGAGGAAGATAGCAGCAGCAGTGAAGGGTAAGGTTTTTAGCTCTTAGCTATCGCTCTGACCTCTTGGGCTTTCATCTTTGCATGGGCTCTGTGTTTCTTATTTAATAAGACGGTTACATCTACAGTTTAGTGTTTTGGAAAGAATATAGTCCTCTATAGAGAGAGTGTATTATGGAAGGCCTCTAGGATGAGATATTATGTGGAATTGACTGGGTCAAGAGTGGTATTGGGGTCATCCTTGTGGATTCCTGGGAATTTCCCTAGCACCAGTTTTCTCCCTTACCCCATAATGTCTCCCTCTGTCAAGATACCTTTCATTGCTCTCCCACTCCGTCTCTCCCCCATCTCAACCATCCCGTTCCCTCATGTTCTCATTCCCCGTCCCCTCCCCTCTATTAGACTACTAGCAATAGTGGTGAGGCTACCTGAACTGGCCTACCCTGGTAATCAGATTGGTGAATACCCTAACTGTTATCATAGAGCCTTCATCCAGTAACTGATGAAAGCAGATGCAGAGATCCACAATGAAGCACCAGGCTGAGCTCTGGGAGTCCAGTCAAAGAGAGGGAAGAGGGGTTATATGAACAAGGGGGCATCAAGATCATGATGGGGAAATCTACAGAGACAACTGAACCAAACTCAAAGGAACTCACAAACTTTAAACTGACAGCTGTAGAACCTGCATGGGACTGGACTAGACCCTCTGCATAAGGGAGACAGTTGTGCAGCTGGGTCCGTTTGAGAGGCCTCTGGCAATGTGATCAGGATCTATCCCTTGTACATGAGCTGGCTTTCTGGATCCCATTACCTATGGTTGGACACCTTGATCACCCCTGATAAAGCAGGGAGGGGCTTGGTCCTGCCTTAACTGAATGTACCAGGCTTAGCTGGTCCCCCTATGGGAGAACTTACCTTGTTGGAGGAGGGGATAAGGGGTGAGGGGGAGAGGTGGGAGGAGAAACAGGAGGAGGGATGAGAAGGGGATCTGTGGTTGATATGTAAAATAAATTAAAAAAATTAAGAGTGGTATTGCACTTTTACCTGCGGAGGGAGCAGAGTTTGACATTTATCGCAGGAGCCACTGGCAGCCATGCCCATCACTAAGGTATTCTTGTGCAGGGCTCCACAGCTTGCCTTTACTTCTCCCTTCTGTGGTGGTATTGTGTTCCCCAAAATATTGTGTACGCTAATAAACTTATCTGGGGTCAGAGAACAGGACAGCCACAATATTAAACATAGAGTATAGGCAGTGGTAGCACACACCTTTAATCCTAGAAAGCAAGCCTTTAATCCCAGGGAGTGGTGGTAGAAAGCAGAAAGGTATATAAGGCATGAGGACCAGAAACTAGAGGCATTTGCCCTGGAGAGGCATTTGGCCTGGTTAGGCATTTGGCCTGGTTAAGCTTTCAGGCTTCTAGCAGCAGTTCAGCTGAGACCCATTTTGGATGAAGACTCAGAGGCCTCCAGTCTGAGGAAACAAGACCACCTGAGGATCCGGCGAGGTGAGATAGTTGTGGCTCGTTCTGTCTCTCTGATCTTCCAGTGTTCACCCCAATACCTGGCTCAGGTTTGATTTCTATTAATAAGAACTTTTAAGACTCATGCTACACCCTTCAGTCACCGTGAATAAAGCTTGAGAATATTAAGAAAGTCTTGTGCACTCTCAAGTTGTATTAGTCAGTGTTCCTTAGATGTAACAACCGAGGAACAGGTTAAATGGTTTCAGACATTTCAGCTCATTGTCCCTTGGTCTCACAGTTGTGGGCATGTGGCAAGGCAGAACACTGTGGCGGGAAGTCTGGTATAGCAAAGCCTCATGGTGGCCAGGGCACAGGTGCAGCGTAGGCCTAGGGACAAAATATACCCTTCAAGGGCATCCCTCAGTGACCTATTTCCATCTAGATCCCAGCTCCTAAGATTTCTGCCACCTCCAAGTGGCCCATCTAGTTATGAATACTAAGTGAGTTGACATATTTATAATGCCAGAACTCTGATGATACAACCACCTCCCAAAGGCTCTACCTTTGAATGCTCTGAACTAGGGAGCAAGCTTTTTACATAGGAGCCTTGGGACATTTAAAATCAAAACCAGAAGCTTTTGTACAATAAAAGAGCAGGGCCTTGAGCTCCCATCTGGGCTGTCTTCTTAACCTTTTGGATGAGACCTTGAATGACGGACTGGCTGTGTCTGTTTCTTTCCAGTGCTGGCAGTCTTAACTCTGTGCACCATGTTTTGGTCAATTAGCTGTGCCTTTTTGGAGCAGTGCACTCCTGGGATCAGCTGAAAAGAATTCCATGTCTGATTAGTGGTGCTGACCATGGATGAGGGAGAAGGTTCTCATCCAGTGATTATATCCTCAGAGGACCCTCTTGAAGGTTTTCTCCAGCTGAGAAATGTGGGAAAGTTGCCATAAAACTTTTCCTGACTGCCAAATGCCATCCTTTTATTTCTTTAAAGACTTCCTTATCCTATTTAGTCCTATTGTTATAAAACACAACCCAAAGGTGATCTTGTTTTTATTTTAGTACATTGTTAGATACATTATTAGATGACTTTCTTAATCACTTGATGACTCAGGCAGATGATAAACTCAAGGTAATTTCCCTGTCCTCTCATCCCCCAAAGGGCTTTCTATATATTGTTGCTATAAATGCCTGGTGAGCGGGTATGGAAAGGCCTCTTTGACTTGATTTAGATTTCTTTTTTTGTCTGTGGTTCTTTGTGAAATTCTTGGCACCCAATTGGTTCTGGCTTGAACACTTGATTTATAGTTTAGATAATTATCATGGGTGCTGTTGGGGCTCTGCCCAAATCCTGCTATCTACCCACACAAAGGCCTTTTCAGCAGCATTTCATTTCAGACGTCTTGTGCCATGGTTACCAGAGTGTATCTTGATTCCTGAGATGACCTAGGAAGTTCAAAATTTCTGCATCTTCCTATCTGAACCTCCAAGGCAGCTGCCTCTCTGTAGCAATGACTTCCAAATTCTTCGCTAGACCTTAGGTTACCATGGTTGTTCTCACAAATATGTCAGTATTGTGCATTTCCAAGTTACAAATCATAGTTCATGGTAAACATGGGGAAAAGAAACCAGGAATGTTCAAGGACATCAAGGGCATACCAGAATGAAAAGGTCTGGTCTGGGCTGTGGATAAGCCAATGATCAGATAGGTTCTGTTGAAGAAACTCTAAGGAAGCAATGGCTGTCCAGCAGTGGGGCAGGTACTTGGGGCTAATTGCTAGAGGTGTAGGACTTCTGTGTCCTTCAAGAAGCTCTCTAGATGAGATTCATCTGCAGTCACCCCCTTCCTCAGCTACCCCTCCCACTGATGACACTTACTTTGATTCTAAGTGATAGGAATTCATTGTCCTCCCCTCCCCCCATTACAAATGGAGGGATGAAGAGAATGGCTGCCTGTTTTGCTAGTTTGAAAGTCTGTACAGTCTATGTGCCTCAGCACTGGGGTCCACATTGTTGACAATCTTCACATTCCCTGTGCATTCTGCTATAGTTGGGCCAGGAGAGAAGAACTCCATATTGAGGGCATGTAGACATTCAGTCTCACTTTCTTCCAATAGGAGCATAGCTAGCTTCTGCTTCCTGTTTAAACGTCCTGGTTCAGATAAGGCCACTGTCCGAGATTCCTTCTAAGGCGTCATATGGCTTCTCTTGTAGCTTTGATGGTAGACTTCCTAGGATTGTACCCCAGCAGCACTGAGTATGGGGGCATGCTTCCTGATCCTCAAAACTGGGGAAGACACAGGACTTCTTTCTCCATCAGTTAAACTGGTATCTGTGAGTGAAGCCTTTTCATCTAAGAGTGAGATATCCTCTGAAAGGCTGTGGTGACGTGGCCTTTTCAGGACTTGCTTCTTTATACTCAGGACCTAGAGGTTCCTCCTCCCTAGGCCTAAATGAGCTATAACAAAGACCGTCATCCATCATGGTTCATGAACCAACTGTGTCCCAATGTCTAATAAAGTTTTATTAGAATATAGTCATGTCTGTTGTTTACAATATTGTCTCACAAGCTCAGCACCAGATCTCGTATTTGGATTTGGATAGAAAAGTAATTGGTTTAGGGACTTATGGTTAGAGACACTCTTCCTTCTAAAATCCATTTTCTCAGACACAGAAAGGTGGAAATATAGGCTGCATGATGTGGGTGTTCAGAGGCATGTTCTATTGAGCCTTAGTTCTGTAAGATGCCCCTAAAGAAAGAATTTAAGAAATCAAAGATACTTGAGAAATACCTTCCTCAGCCTCCTCTTGAAGAGTCACAATGTCTACTTCAAAAGCCTTAAGAAGTCTGGTGGCTAATAAGCTTACTGACTTGGACAGTTTTTCTAATGATAACCAGCAATAGAGTTATCTTTTGCATGTGAATCCCAGTCATAACTTACAAAAGTTGAGTGGAGACAGATGTTGGAAACAATAGTCTAAGAGAAAAAGTCAGTTCCATGGTCTTTAGGGATGTTTGTTAATTCTAGAACATTCTAGAAGGGTACAGCAAGACCACAGGTATAGCCTTTTAGTGCACAAAGCTACTTTGTGTATGTTGCAGAATCCAGGGTATCAAGAGTTCTTTTACTCTTAATGATTCTCAGCCAGAGCTGGAGAGGGGCCCAAATACCAGCATTCCGGATAATGAGATTAGATGGCAAGCCTTTGGGGCCCTTGTTCCTTGTCTCCCCTCAGCTCTGCTGATATTGGTAGCAGCCGTGGGGAGAAATCTGTCTTTTGGGGACCTCATAGTCCAAGCATGGAGAAGACACATGGAGATTGAGAAGACGTAACCCCACTAGAGATTGTCTCATACATTGGCATGGGCATCTGGGAAATGGGAGGAGACACTTGCCACTTAATATTGCTGATGAGAATTCTCATTTGGACATTCTTGCTGTGGCCAAGATTCATTAACTCAGGGAAGTTAGGACATCTGTGTCTCCCATGGGGAGAGGCCCTGAAGATGAGTCCCCCAAGGAGTTTCTTCTTTTCCCCCTTCCTGTGGGGAAGAAGATGAGTAAGGCATCACAGGACCCTGTCCTGGCTGCTAGCCCTGCTGATTATCGCCTTTTAGATTCTGAGACAGCCAAGGAAAAATAAGGCAGGCTGATAGACGTGGAAAAGTAATGGGAATGTACTGGAATGTTAGCACATGAGCCAGAGGAGGAATTTTGGTATAGTTCATCTCTGTGGGCCCAGGCCTGACCTCGAAAGAGATTAGAGAGAAGATATGGGTTTATATAGTGGAAAGTAAATAAATCAATTTGTGAAGCAGAATTAAACCCACTGTGAAGATGAGTGAAATACTCGACAAGTAATTTAAAAAACTGAGTGAAGTATCAGTGAGACTCTTTTTAACTGAATCAAAATATCAAGCCTTTTAAGAGTGAGAATAATTAGAGCATGGAAGGCTGTAGGAGACTGGCGTGTCCTGCACAGCTGATGGACATGCACATTACTGTGACATGTCTGTATGCTGTAAGAACTTGAACTTGTTGCTGCCCCTTGAGCAGATGACTTCATTATTTCTAGCAATCTGTCTAAGAGAATGAGCAGAGTGGAAAAGGAAAAACTTTATGAACAAAGATGTCCGTGCAATGTATTTTACAATATAAGATACCAGAAGCTTTAAATGTTCAACAATAGAGGAAGAGTTAAATAGATGGGCTTCTGCAGACAATATAATAGTCTTAAACTAAAAACATGAAATTCTTCTAAAACATTTGAAGAGAAAAAATGCAAAAACTATGCTATCTAATTTTCTATATACACATTGATAATAAAATGTTAAAAATACATATTTATGAATGCTGAGTATGAATAATTTTATGGATTTTCCTTTGTGTATTTTCTAGTTTTCTCCCATGATCATATATTATGCTTATTTTTTTCTGTTTTTAAAGTAGTTCTTTGAGAATTTTCTACAGTGTATGTTGATATCGTATTTAGTCCCCACCAACTCTTCCCAGATCCACCCCCTTTCCCTAGCCACCCAACTTTGTGTTCTACTTTTTAAAAATTTTATTTAGAACCAGAATATGTGAGTAAATTCTCTAGACTTTCAGAGACTAGAACCTTATTGTTTTGGGACAATCTGGTGATGCTTCCTGGATAAACGGAGTCACAAAAGGCCCCATATCACATGAGCAGTGCTGCTGTAGCAAGCCAACGTAGTGGGTCTTGCTAGTCCCATTTGGCAGCTGGGGAGCCTCAGGCCCCTGGGTAAATGCTTTACTCAAGGTCAGGCATCCAGCATTAGTAGTCAGGAGGAGATCCCATCTCCCAATTCCTGACACATGGGCTTTTCATTGGACCCAGCTGCCTGGTGACCAGAGCAGCCTATGGGCATCTGCTCATTATCTCTCAGCCCTCATCATCTGACTGCTTGTCTGAAATGACTGCACAAGCAAGCCTGAGACACCTGGCCTTGGCAGGCTGCTTTGCTCCACTCTCTTCAAATCTCAGCAGCCATTGCAGCAAATCATCAGGGCAGCTGCTTGGGGCTGACAGCACCAGGGAGCCGGCTTCCGCTGGATTCACAGAGACTACCTTTCCACCGAGGCAGAGAGCATCGCTGCAGGTATCCTTGGCTCCGCTCAGCAGTGCCACATACTGGAAGTGACTTTGTAGTCTCAACATCGATTTGATGGAGGAAGGCTTGACGAGACGTGCATTCTGGACTCTTTGCAGGTGTCGTGGAAGAAAGTAGCCGGAACTCTTGTCAGGAAGCAAATTTCTGAAGAAAAAGAGGAGGTTGCTTTGGGTGGGAAACAGGAACCTTGGTGTCAGGCAGATATGGGTCTGAGGCCTGCCGAATTCACCTGCATGGGATATGCTACTGCCTCCCCACTGATCCTTGTTTTCTTTATCCTATGGGCAGGGTGGCACCTGCCTCATAGGTAAAGCTGAACAGTATGACAGTGATGTTCTATAAAGGCGCTAGAATGACTAATAAAAATGATGGCTTTATTTTAAAAGCTTTACTACTTTCCATTCAATATAATTGGGTCATATTTTATTTAATTCATAAACATGTTCTAACCAAATGGCACATTATGGGACATGGAGGAGCAGTTTGGAATAATTGGAGCTGTTTGAGAGACTCCAAGAAGGATGGGCACATGGCTTTTAGGAGGTTAATATCCTTAAGTGTGGAGAAATGCAAGTCAAGGAAGAGACTAGTTCAGGGCCCAGGACTTTGCCCACACAAGAGAACTGTAGAAGTGAGGGTGGGGTGGAGGGTGGTGTTTGGCTGGGCTTGGGTGCAGACACTTGCATAGGCCACACCCATTCCATTCCCCTGTCTCTGTTGGAGAGGCCTTCCAGAGTACCATAATTCCTTGATCAAAGCTTCTCTGGCTGCCACACCTGCCTCTCCATCCAGGGGACACCAAGTCAGTCAACACCTTTCCCCTCCTCTCTGCGTGCCCCCAGAGCCCTGGGAGCTGGCATAGAAGACCGAGGAGAGCAGTGGTACTGGATGGAACCCGACGTCTTCAGCCAGGTACCCAGTGTGGCCAAGGATGAGTGATGCAGTCTCTCTGGAAGCTGTCTCCTCAGATGAAAATGTGAACCAGGAGGACAGGTCCCAGCTTTTGAGCTCTCTATCGTACATGTTGTATAAAGAGTTGTAAAGATGCTGTCTCCCTTAGACACCATGTGTATGAGGTGGACAATGGTGGGCTGGTCAGTTTTTAACAACCGATTCTGCAAAAGCCGGCCTTGATTTGTGGTTGGCCAATTTCTATGGTAGAAATATTTTCACCATGGCTAATTTCAACCTACCAACTTGGTGCCGCTGAACACCCAAAGAGGAGGAGATACACAGTCAGTTCCCCCAAGCATGAGAGCTGGTACCTTGCACACCTTCGTAGTGAGGGAGGGAAGCACCGTCAGTCACTTGTCTTTATGAACACAGAGGCTCAGCCTCAGAAGCCATAGGTACTGAGGACAGGGCAGGCCCCTTACTCAGGCTGTCTCTCTACAGCCTGGCCTTTCTGCTTCACTAGACTATGGAACTATTCTATAAGAATCACATATAAGCAGGGCAGGTTTTTGGTTTTGCTTTTTGTGTTTTTGCATGTATGTTGCATGCATGTATGAGTGTTTGCATGTTCATGGGCACATATACACATCAATGTGGTATACATGTGCATGCATGTGGAAGTCAGAGGTTGTGGTGGGCTATCTTCCTCGATGATGTTTCACTTTATTTGCTGAAGCAGAGCCTCTCATTTGAACCTAGAGATCACAGAGTCAGGTGGTCTAGGCAGCCAGCTTGCTTCAGGGACCCCCACCTCTGCCTCGCAAATGCTGTGGGTCCTGGGGATCCCAACTCTCATCCTCATACTTCCATGACAATTGCTTTACCCACTGAGCTATCCTCTCAGTCTTTGTCCCTCCTCCCTCAGTCTTCCAAGTGCTTGGACTACAAGCCTGTGCTGCCATGCCTGGCTAGCGAGGACACTTTGGATGCGAATGAGTGCTTATCAAATAGCAAGTGCTCAAAATGGCAGCTGTTGTTGAAATTACATCAGTGATGACATCACCAGTGTGCTTTCCAATCCGTCTTCCAAGGCTAGGCAGAACCCTTTTGAAGAACAGCGAGAGGGAGCCTCAGAGGCAGCTCCTTCTATCTCTGTCACCTTATTTCTGGTGATTCAGATCTCTACCTAGTTTCCCAGGGAAGAATATTTGAGAATGTTTGAAAGAAGGCTTTCTCTATTAAATGACCTCAGCAGCTGCTAGAGGGCAGTTTGTTATTTCACACTATTTAGCACAAAGTTTCAGAAATAGATTCAAGATGATCCATGTCCTAAAGTACAAGAATGGCCAGTGGTCCAAGCTGGTCTCTGTGGGGGTGGGGAGGGAGAAGCAGAGCTCATGCCTCCTGGGTCATTTTCTCCTAGGAACAGAAGCCTCGAGGGCACCTGTACATTTGCATCCAGTTATGTGAAGAAAATGTCTCCTTAACCCACCACAATTCCATGAAAGCTACCACATGCTCCAGCCCCCAAATACCACAGTGTTAAGAGTGTGGGCTGCAGAGTAAAGAAGAGGCTATAAGTATGGATTGAAGGTCCTTTGGGCATCACCCAGGGGACTATTGAGGAAACCTAAGAATCCTTGTGGGAGGTATAGGTGGAAAGACATAGATCCTTCCAGGGCCTTTGGCTTGGGAAGCAGTTCTTGCTGCGGACAGAGCCTGTGCTTCCTCTGACACTCCTAATGGCAGCAGCTTCATCAGGACAATGGGTATCAGGACAAATGGTTCTGAGTTGTGGAGTCCAGGCAATGGTAAGCAACAGGAATAAGCATGTGTGAGCTGTGCTCTGTGAACCATCTGCTTTGATCCTTCAGACACACTCTTGACATGTCTCTATCATGTGTGCTTGAGTGGACTTGAGGTATAGGAAGCTTCAGTAACACTGAGCTAAGGATGTCACAAGTACCTGATCTTTGACTCACGCAGCTTATCTAGCTGGTGGTGGTATTGGGTTTTCTTTTGGTAGAAATGGACTCAGAGGGGTTCATCACACTCAGTCACAGAGCAAAAAGTGGTGAGGTGGGTGCACACTTCTGCTTTTGGCCATGGGCTATATACTCAGAATGACCATCCCCCGTTGGTCATCCTTCTGAGTCCTGGCCTCGAACCTGCCTTCAAGAAGCTGCCCAGCGTTTAGCCTATGGCTTTTGGGAATAATGTGCTTTCATTTCTCTTCCTTAAAATTCTAAATGCTTTCTCATTGCTCACTGTGTCTCTTTTCTCTCCCAAAGCATGCCATGTGGGCAAGAGCCAACCCTTCTTGGTCGAGAGCATCTTTCCTGGATGATTAGAGGAAGGCCGTGGCTTTCCTGGCCTTTGGACCTTTTACTTAATCCAACATTGATTGTACTAAACATTCACTGATCAACTTCCTACATGCCCAGGTCCTATTCCCAAATATGTTGGTGCCCAGGACTCTGGAGACCTGGAAGACTGGGCCGTGCTTTCATGAGAAAGGGACAGGCATTGATCTCATTGTCACTGCCTTGATTCAAATCCCTGGGGGCTACATAATTCTCAAGGTCCAGGGACAAGGTAAAAATGAGTGGCCCTGATTCAATGAGTATTAAGAATTCCAAGGCAGTGATAGGAAGGCAATACACCAAGAGCAGGTGTTCCTAAGTGTGGGTCCCTGTGTGAGTGTATAGGTCACACCCAAGAAGACAGCTCTGATCTCACTGAGACCTTGACAAATAGCCCAACCTCCTCTCCTGCCCTTCACTAGGCCATTTTCCATACTGCAGCCACAGTGATGTTGCTTGGTTGTGATTCTGTATAAATCAATGTCCTGATCCTCAGCTCTGCAGAATGAAGGCCTGGGAAAGTAAGTGTTCCTCTTGCACTGGGGACTTTTCTTTAACTCTGTTGACATTTGGGACCTTGCTGTACACTCTTGCCGTAGGTCTCTACTGTGCCCTTTAGGACATTTGGTAGCTTCCTTGCCTTCTACTTGCTAGATTTTGATAGCATCTACTTTTTGTTCCTGAATCATGTTGATGAAAACATGTCTCCAGACATTTTCAAATGTCTCATGGAAACAAAATCATTCCCAACTGAGAAACAGCATGGTAAGACCAGAGGCATTCTGTAGAGACAGATTCATGGGATGCCATGGGCAGCAGAAGGGGAGGGACATCACCTTTCAGTCAGTCCCAGGCTGGTTTGGCTCTATGGGAAGTAAGATCGGAGGGCCCAGTTTCTCCTCCTCATATCTCACTACCTCATCCCTGAAACATCAGTTTCCCCTGATAAAGCATCAGGTCTGACTCACTAAAACTTTCCTAAAACAATTGTTTCAGCTTATATTACTGATGGAGTAATTTTTTTTTTAATTACCTAGGCTAAGCCAATTTCCTGAATTGTAGAATATGAAAACTGAGACCCAGGGAGGTGCAGTGACATGTCCAGCACAGTGGCCATTTCTTGCTTTTGGGGTCTAGTTCCCAGTTTCCTCTTATAATTTCACAGTGATAGGATTTTCTTTGAAGAGCAGATCCATACTCCCAAGCCATGTGGTAGGCTCAAGCCAACTCAACCTTCCTGTGGTGGAGTTTCTGATATGACCCAATCTAGCCAGAGTGAGTCTTGGGTACTGAATGTCTTGGGGATGAGGACTGTGGAGGTTCTGGGTGTTAGATGGGAGTCTTATTGTCCTGAGGTTGACTTATATAAAGAGCCCTGGTGAAAACCAGGGCAGCATGGAACCAGGCAGAGCCAGTGATGAATACCAGAGTTCCAGCTGGCCTGAATCAGCTCCAGTGTCAGCTCAGGTCTGTCGGTACACACACTTCTGGACTTTCCAATTTTGTGAACCTATCAAGTCCTTCTGGTATCAGCTGAACTGGGTTCCTAGAACTCATATCCAAATGGGGGGTAACAAATCTGGAATTTTGGGTGCACTGAAGCTCTCCTATCCAGGTCTCACCCAATTCCAAGCTCAGGGCTTATTTGTAGCACAATACTGCCCATATGGGCTTGTGGAAGAGTTTTGACATGGTGATTTTGTGTGTAGTTGCCTAAGAACCAGTCTTCAGCTTAAATAGTGCTCTGGTTGTAGTGGCACATATTTACCATGCTGCTATGAGAGCTTTCCATCATTCATTATGTCTTTATGGGGAGCATCTACTTAGACACACAGCAAGGAGAAAAATCTCAGAAGTCCTTTAAACTAACATGAAAGAAGGTCTTTGATTTTTTTCAAATCCAGGGTGGAAGTGTGGGGATGTGTTTCTACATTTCAAAAGATATTTATCTTTCAAGCATCTTCAGGCCCCAAGTTTATCGAGTGAACTTTTCCTTTTAGCCATTCAAATGAGCTAGTGGAAGTAGCACCACCAGATGCACACCCATTTCTTTCCCATCTTGCTACCCTGTGGCTCCAGCTTTTACAGTGGGCAGGACAGAGTCTTCTGGCTAGGGCTTCCAGGTTTGCAGATGACTTGGCCCTGGAGCAGCCCCCACCTATGTGGGTGAATGCAAGGTGGATAGAAAATTCTGTACCAGGGGGCCAAGCCTGTGATAGAAGGATGCAGAGTGGCTGGATGAAGTGGTGGACAGGTGCCCAGTCTATTTGGATTAAGAAAGACCTCCTGGCAGAGATCTTGGAGTCTTGAATCTTGGAGGATTAGTGGAGATTAGAGAGCAGAAGAAGGAGAGGGGGAGTTCCAGACCAAATAAATGTCAGGTGACCACAAAGCAGTGGCATTTGAGACACTTGACATGGTTAGTGGTCCCCATGTGGTGAGCTCATAGTCACCATTACAGAGAAGCCTTCTCTATTGCATGCAAACCTAAGGAATATCTCCCCCAGGCTTCCCCTCATTTCTACTGTACAATGTAGGTCTACAATTTTATTATAGCATTTGCCAAACCTGAAATTGTCATGTTTGCCTTTGTGATGGTTTAGTTTTAATTGCACCTCTTGGACATTCTGAGAGGGGAGTTTGTCCATTCTGTTCACTACTGAATCCCTGGCTAAGAACAGTGACTAGCATCAAGGCCTCAATAAGCACTATTACAGAGATGAGGTGTGTGTGTGTGTGTGTGTGTGTGTGTGTGTGTGTGTGTGTGTGTGTGGTGTGGTGTGCAGGCACAAACATATTTGTGTCTGTGCTGGGTAGATGGTAGGAAATTTCATTGCAAGGTGCCTGGAAAGACACAAGTCAGCTCACTTTAGTTTCAAGGGCATGTGGAACCACTGAGAGAATTTCTGAGGAGGTTTTATTTAGTTAGTGTGGAGCATTAGGGACATCTCTGGTAGCAATGTGTAGGGTGGCTGGAGCAGGAGGGAGGAAGAGCTAGCAAGAGGATATGATCTGGTAGAGCAGAAGGAAGGGACGGGGGTAGTGGCATGTGGCAGAAGGATGCTTTGAGATTGTGAATGAGACCAAAGCCACAAGACTTGGGGCCAGACTTGGGAAAAAATATAGTGGTTCCTCAGAGAATTGGAAACTGAACTACCTCAAGACCCGTCTATGCCACTCTTGGACAAATACCCAAAGGATGCTCCATTATACCACAAGGGCACTTACTCAACTATGTTCATAGCAGCTTATTCGTAATAGCCAGAAAGTGGAAATAGCCTAGATGTCCCCCAACCAAAGACTGGATAAAGAAAATGTGGTATATTTATACAATGGGGTATTACTCAGCTGTTAAAAATGATGATATCATGAAATTTGCAGGCAAATGGATGGAACTAGAAAAAAAATCATCCTGAGTGAGGTAACCCAGACCCAGAAAGACAAACATGGTATATACTCACTTATAAGTAGATATTAGCTGTAAAGCAAAGGAGAACCATGCTGCAATCTACAGAGCCAGAGAAGCCTAGGTATCAAGGAGGGCTCAAGGGGGGAATGCTTGGATCTCCCTGGAAAGGGGAAATAGAATAGATTTTGCAGTGGGACTGGGGGTGGATGGGGATAGGAATAGGAGGGATCAGGTGTGTTGGGGGGTGGACCGGGAGAGTACTGGAAGAGACGACTGGAAAAGAGGGGCATTTTGGGGTGAGATAGAAATCTAGTGCAATGGAAACTCTCAGAAATCTACTAGGGTGACTCTAGCTGAGACTGCTAGCAATAGGGATACAGAGCCTGAAGCGGCCATCTCCTATAACCAAGCAAGTCTTCCAATGGAGGGACTGGGACACCAACCCTGCCACATAACCTTTGATCTATAGTTTGTCCTGCCTGCAAGATGTGCTGGGGGTAAAGGTGGTGCAGAAATTGTGGGAATGGCTAACTAATGACTGGTCCAGTCTGAGACCCATGCCGTGAGAGGGGGCCCACCTCTGACACTGCCTGGAGTACCAGGATCCAGAGGATGGATAGCCCAGAGACCTAGGATAGAACCAAACATGACTGGCAAAAAAATGTCAATGTAATGATTCCTAATGATATTCTGCTATACTCATAGCTTGTTGCCTAGCCCGATTTTCATCAGAGAGGCTTCACCTAGCCACCAGTGGAAACAGATGCAGAACCACAGTCAAACATTAGGCAGACCTCGGGAAGAGAGAGAGGAAAGATTGTAGGAGTCAGAGGAGTCACGGACACCACAAGAAAACCCACAGAATCAACTAACCCGGACTCATAGGGGCTCACAGAGACTGAACTGACAAACAAGAAGAAGCAGGCGTGGGACTGTCCTAGGCAGTCTGCATATATATTACAGTGTGTAGCTTGGTCTTCTTGTGGGACACCTAACAGTGGGAGCGGGGGCTGTCTCTGACACTTTTGCCACTTTTTGGGACACTTCCTCATACTGGGTTGCCTTTTCCAGCCTTAATACAAGGGTTGGTGTCTTTTTATTTTATTATTATTATTATTTTATTATTATTATTATTATTATTATTATTATTATTATTATTTGTTTTTCGAGACAGGGTTTCTCTGTGTAGCTTTGCGCCTTTCCTGGAGCTCACTTGGTAGCCCAGACTGGCCTCAAACTCACAGAGATCCGCCTGCCTCTGCCTCCCGAGTGCTGGGATTAAAGGCGTGCGCCACCAATGCCCGGCAAGGGTTGGTGTCTTACTGCAAGTTGATATGCCATGTTTGGTTGATATCCACAGGAGGGAGGCCTGCCCTTTTCTGAAGTGTAATGGAGGAGGAGTAGATAGGGGGAGGGCAGAGGGGAGGTGGGAGGAGGAACTGGGAGGAGAGGAAGAAGGGGAAACTGCAATCAGGATGTAAATAATAATAATAATAATAATAATAATAATAATAATAATAATAATAATAA